>SSNS01000342.1:609992-629959 GCA_006937985.1 Aphyosemion australe
TTTTTTCCTGGGAAAGGGGGCAGAATTTATAAGATTTTTTCTTCATTCTGCTCCTTTTCATTCAAAGTTGAGTTTTTGTTAAGTATATCTTATGGACTAGATGTTTTATTTGTTTTATTTTGAATTACATTAAGTCAATTAAAGGGAAAAATTCATAGCTGAAGTTACCTGCGAAATACTGATTTTAATTTGACATGACAACCAGTATGTCATATGCTGGGGAAGCGACAGAAAATAAAGCCATGTTTGTCTGGGCCCTTCAAGGACTTTTGCCACCAAAAGTGTGGCAGAATTCTCACTTCCAGAGTGAAGGAGGGAAAAAAAATTACAGTTATTTAGCGGGGGGAGAAAATAAATAACATGTCCAGTTAACCACACCACGTCATAGAACCACAAATGTCAGAGTCCACTAACTGACTTATTTGTCTCTGCAAAGTTATATTTATTTTATGCAGACAGTTTAGGCTGCTCCAAGGTTGAGCAGCTGTTTGATTCAGGCCTGTTTTATTATTATTTTTTTTTTTAACATCTTGGTGCAGAGCAGTTGAAGATTTGCTGGTGCCAAGGTCATCGTCCAGACTCAATGCAGCTCCTCCTACCGTGGTAACAAAAACAGTTGATAACCACGTCTTCCCACACTGTAGTAATTCTTCTTTGCGAGTGGTTTGTTTATTATAATTTAGAACCTAGAATGCGACGGCCTCTGCTTAGGAAAACACACATGGACGCTCGCGCTCCCAGTCCAATACACAAGCAGCGTTTTACACACGCACCCAAAACCCAATCAGATCAGAACCAGAACCTTCTCAGCCACACCCCCAGCACACACACATGTTTATGTTAGGGATTTTCCCAATCACCTAACTACGTCCCAGAGCTTTCAGAAGAAGATTGGGTGGCAGACCTCGGATTTGCTGTGGATGTGACTGCACTAATGAACCAACTAATTACCAAACTGCAGTGCAGGGGACTTTTTGTGCATGAGATGTGCAGCGCAGTAAAGGCTTTCATGAGGAAGTTGCAGCTTATCTCAAGCCAAGTGAAGGACAACCTTCTGACTCACTTGCCAACACTAAAGGAGACCACACAATCAGCCAATCACCTCCACAAGTACTCAGCCATGTTAGAAGCGCTGCATGCAGAGTTTTCAAGGCGATTTCAAGATTTCAAAGCTCTTGAAAATGAAATGGACATGGTTTCTTCTCCCTTCAACTGCAGTGTGGATAATGCTCCAAGTGATGTTCAGATGGAACTCATTGACCTGCAGTCTGACACACTTCTGGCAGAGCACTTCAGGTCAGTGTCGCTGCTGGACTTTTACTCCTCTCTCAAAGAAGAGAACTTTCCACACCTGAGGAGTCATGCTCAGAGGATTCTAGTCCTCTTTGGATCTACCTATGTATGTGAACAGACCTTCTCAGTGATGAAGTTCAACAAATCCAAACACAGATCCTCGATCACTGATGACCACCTCTCAGCTGTTCTTCGCATAGCCACCTCAGACATTCAGTCAGATTTCAATGCCCTTGTTCAAGCCCAGAACAGGCTGCATTATTCTCATTGAAAAGGAGGAAAACATGACAAGTCGTTGCATTGTTGCATTTCTATAAACTTCTTGTTTGTTGTTTTAAACAAGTTAAAATTAAATTACACTGATTCAGTGGTTGTTTTTGTTTATTTGACTTATGCACCACAATTTCACATAGCATAGCCCAATATAAATATTTACAGAATTGTATTTAAGTTTTATTGTTCTGATTACCAGTACCAGCTATTTGTAATATATAATTGAGTGAATTTTACAACAGAAGAAAGTTTAGCAGACTTAGGTTGTTGTTGATGTGGCCCTCTGACACAACTCAGGTTTCTCATGTGGCCCCTTGTAAAAATTAATTGCCCACCCCTGCTCTAGAGATTGGTTTTCAGAAAGCAGGAAGTAACTTTAGTCCCAACTGTCCTCAGACTAAATATTAGCACACCAGTCCTGCCTGACAAACTCTATTTCTCCAAACAGAGGCTGTCCAGGAAGGTATCTATGATGGGTGTGAGTTCTTTTTTCTAACTTTTATACAGAAAGACACTTGAAAATAGACAGACTATTCCCTTACTGTTTATTGGGGCGAGTTCAAAGTAGATTATTAACAGAACTGTGCCCTTGTTGAAGAATAAAAATCCCTAAATACATACTAAAATTCACGAGTTTCATCATGGCACCCCGAGCAGCAGCCTGTTACAGCAGCTCTCACTTCTTTATTTCTCTTTTTATTCCTTCCTTGTCTTGTGTGGCGTGTTTTTAATGTGGGCATATATTCTCTCAACCTCACGATCCATACTTTTGTGTCGTTTGTGTTCATTTTTTTACTGTTTCTGGGACTTTTTGGGAACGTGCTGGGAAATTCCTCCAGCTCCATGCATGGATCTATTGTTTACACCAGGGATCAGCTGTTGGACACTGGCTCTCTTCTCCACAGAAAAGCCGGTTCTGCCACCAGAATTATGGTGGAAAAGAGGCTGCAGAGTGGGACGTAGCAGGGGCCTCATTTATCAACCGTACTTACGTACAGATCTGTGCGTATTTCGTGCGTGGGAACGATTTTACGCATTGTGTGGTATTTACCAATTTGTACTTGTGCGTGAAAACGTTCCTAAATATAAGTACAGCTCTGACCGTGCGTAGGAACAGCATCTAGTGGCAGAACGAGGGAACAACAATTCTGACGGTCTCAGTGATCCACGCGTGTTCCTCATCCACTAATTATTTTACCCAATAAATAATTATTTAGGTGGATAAACAGCTGTGTCACATTTTTGGAGCTAAAACACCCGTGACCCACGGGAATCTGACTGTAGAACGGCTGATTTTGTGTTATTTTGTAATGACATTGTTTACTCTTCCCATTTTATGATGTTTTAAATCATTTTGAATTTATTTATTTATCATGTTTTAATTTAATTATTTTGGCCTTGTGAAGCGCCTCGTGATTTTGCTTATTCTTATTATTATTGGAGGATTTAGCAGAGCAGAGTGCACTCCAGAGGGAACGGCTCTTCCGTGAGCGCAGCACTGATCCGATTCCAGTCCAGATTCTATTTTACAAATAAAACGACCTCAGAACCTCCTCTGCTCCCTGATCATACACGCGTTGTCAAGTGTCCAGTGCTTCGATCTCGCTGTCAATAAAGTTTTTCTTTTTTTTTCCAGGAAGAACCCAGGGAATCCCCTCCCGACCTGAGGACGTAGTGTGACCAAATATGGTTAATTGAGGGCATTTCTGTATGTAAATGACGGTACACGGGCACGAGCTCCTATATGCGCACAGGTGGGATTTATCATCAGACGATTGCGGAGGAACGTGCGTACGAGAGGCCACCGCATGTTTCATAAATCAGGACGTTGTTCGTACACACATTCTAAATTTCATCCGTAGGAGGGAATATAGGAACGTTTCTACGAACGTTTGATAAATGAGGGCCCTGGAGAGGAAACAGAGATATAAACCATATTTACCCTCCGTGATTATGGGAAATGTCTGTTCTCTCCCCAATAAAATGGACAAGCTCAAAGCGCTGACCAGGCTACAGTGGGACTACAGACAGTGTGGCCTGATGTTTGTTACAAAGATTTGGATGAACAAACCCATAGCTGACTCTGAGGTTTGCCTGGAAGGATTTAAATTCACACAGGCTGACAGGAGCTCGGAGCAGAGCAGTAAGAGGAAAGGAGGGGGATGACTGTGTTTATTAATGAGAGATGGTGCAACCCAGTGCATGTCACAGTTACACAACTCTGCACAAAAGACATTGAGTTACTGGCTGTTGGTCTCCGGCCTTATTATAGTTTTCACACGTTATAGCGTTTAATGTGTACATCCCTCCCTCGGCCAACGCGGTCTCAGCATGCAAGCTGCTACAAAGTTTAGTGGAGCAGCTGCAGACCGTACAACCTGATGCGCTTCTGGTCATCTACGAAGACTTTAATCACGCCTCACTCTCTTCCACTTTCCCCACTGTTACCCAATATGTGAAGTGCTACACCAGAGACAATTAGACAATTGACCTGCTGTATGCTAATGTAAAAAACGTATACACTTCCACCCCCCTCGCCCCGCTCGGCCGCTATGATCACAATCTCATACATCTGATCCCCGAATACACACCCAGGTTGAGAAGGGAACCTGCACAGGTAAAAAGAGTTTAGCAGATGGGAATTAACTCTGAACGACCTCAGCCTCCACATGAGATGGAGGCGGCTTTGGTCCTTCTTCTACAGAGCATCTGTGTTGTGGGACCAGTTCAGTTGAGGTGAACACCCAGGTACTTAAAGGTGTCCACCACCTCAATGTCTGCTCCCTGGATGTTTACTGGTGAGTGAGAAGGAGAAGTCAATCACCATTTCCTGTGTCTTACTGGTCAAATCAAATCAAATCAGCCTTTATTTAAAAAGCACCTTACAGGCATGAAGCATGCCACCAAGGTGCTGTACAATCAAAATATAAAAAAAATATTAATAAAACCTGCAGAGACAAGTAAAACCAACAATACAAGTCTAAAAGAATAAAAACATGTAAAAATATCAGCAACAGCTAACCCACAGAGTTAAAAGCCAGGTCATAAAAGTAGGTCTTCAGCCTCTTTTTAAAAACCTCAACTGATAAGGAGAGCCTAATAGCTATGGGAAGGGCGTTCCATAGTTTTGATCCCGCTACCGAGAACGCCCTATCCCCTCTTGTCTTTAGCCGTGCTCTGGGAACAGAGAGCAGCAATTGGTTCTCAGAGCCAAGTGCCCAACCAGGAATGTGTGGCTGCAACACTTCTGACAAATAGGCTGGGGCCAACCCATTCATTGCCTTGAACACCATTAAAAGAAGTTTAAAACGAATTCTAAAAACGACTGGCAGCCAGTGCAAAGCCGCAAGAATTGGAGTCATGTGTTCATACTTTCTCTAGCCTTCCAGAAATCTCACTGCAGCATTTTGAACAAGCTGCAAGCGAGCTACAGTACCTTGACTTACACCAAATAAGACAGAGTTACAGTAGTCAAGGCGTGAGGTAATGAAGGCATGAACAACAATTTCCAGATCATGTCTAGTAAGAAATGACTTAACTTTAACCAGACGCCTCAAATGATAAAAAGAGGAAGAAATCACAGCACTGACGTGAGCATCAAAACAAAACGCACTGTCAATCCTCACTCCAAGATTGACTGCCGAAACACTCAGGTAAGAAGTCAATTCAGCACAATTCACGTTGGAAAAGTCAAAGTGACTATTTGGTCCAAACAACACCACCTCAGTTTTATTTTCATTTAGACACAAGAAGTTCTCAGCCATCCATCCCTTGACTTCACACAAGCAATCTACAAATTGTTTGATTGTATGGTGTCCAGTACCATCCAAAGGTAGGTATAACTGGCAGTCGTCAGCGTAAAGGTGGAAGCCAAGGCCATACTTCCGCAGAATGTCACCCAGCGGAAGAATGTAAACTGAAAACAGGGGCCCCAATATCGAACCCTGCGGCACCCCCCAAGGCAGATGTGAGGAGGCAGAGGAAAAATCACCTGGTTTTTAACCGAAGGTGGTTATGCTCTCACCAGTCAACAAAGTCCATGATGACTGACCTGTACACCTGGTCGTCCCCCTCAGACACACAGCCGACGATGGCCGAGTCATCAGAGAACTTCTAGAGGTGACAGCTGCTGGTGTTGTAGGTGAAGTCCAAAGTGTAGAAGGTGAAGAGAAAGGGTGAGAGCACCATACCCTGCGGAGCTCCAGAACTCCACAGAGCCACCTCAGACGTGCAGTTGCACAGCCTCACGTACTGTGGCCTGTTGGTGAGGTAGTTGATGATCCATGCAGTGAGTTGTCCATCCACTCCTGCACCCCCCCAAAATTCACTCCATTTGACACCTTCTCCCCCCAATATCAAGCCCCTGTCCTACCAGAATGGTAGGTAATAGCATGCTAGTACCTGCCATTCACTTCCTTTGCTTATTGCTAAACTTAAGCAGATGAACTGCTGCCAGATCAGAAGAATTATTGCGCTGGTTACAGAATGCTTCTAAAATGGCGGCTGGCCACTACGGCAGTGACCGAAAGAACGATATCACAGATACAAGCAGCCGAAATGAGTTTTCTCCACAGGGTGTCTGGGCTCTCCCTTAGAGATAAGATGAGAAGCTCGGTGATCCGGGAGGGGCTCGGAGTAGACCTGCTGCTCCCCCACATCGAGAGGAGCCAGTTGAGGTGGCTCAGGCATCTGATTAGGATGCCTCCTGGACGCCTCTCTGGTGAGGTTTTCCGGGCACATCCAACCGGGAGGAGACCCAAAGGAAGACCCAGGACACACTGGAGGGACTATGTCTCTCGTCTGGCCAGGGAACGCCTTGGGATTCCCCCGGAGGAGCTGGCCCAAGTGGCTGGGGAGAGGGAGGTCTGGGCCTCCCTCCTTAAGCTGATGCCCCCGCGACCCGACTCCGGATAAGCGGAACAGAATGGATGGATGGATGTTTTTAGTGGTTGAAGGTTACAATAATAGCTTACTGCCTTTGTGTATTTTCCTGTACTTTATTATCTTTCTTTTCTCTAAGTGCTGCTGTAATGAGTGAATTTTCCCACTGTGGGAATAATAAATTTTATTTTATTATGAAATCAATCATGTGGATGTAAGTAATACTGGTCTGGGTTGTGATCTGTCTTTTATACATCTATAATTGACTGTTTCTGTCATCATTTTGCACTAGCAACAGCTGTAATCTTCAGTTAAAGTTACACACCTGACCCAAGGACACACTGGAGTCCTATTGAGTCAGAGATGAGCCAAAGTGTTGATGCAGCACTTGTAACGCACATGAATCACGAGCACATGCTGACATGCCGTGAAATCAATATGAAGTCAAGTAATAAGAGCCGGCAATCAGCAGCCTTATGAGGAGCCGGTTGGGAACCATCTTTTTACATAATTCTGTTGACACACAGCAGCACCCGTGGCTAAAGGGTATGCTAGATTTACTGCAGCAATTTGGTTGCAATGAGGAAAGACAATCAGGCTTGTGAGAGCATCTCAGTGTAGTTTATAAAATAAAAGCCTATCAGCATGAGGCGGTACATCTAATGATTTTAAACACCAACACTTCATAATAAGCATAAATCCACAGAATACGATTTAAAGAAACTGTGCACTCTAAAGTGTATGTCACATACAAGGTCACAGAGGAACCCGTTTATTATGAAAGACAACAGACACAAAGAAACTGATGCATGGCTTTAATCTGAAAATTCAATCAGTGCAGAAGTTGATGAACAACACCAAGTGTTCCTGAGATGAAGTTCAATAGGAGCTGAGTGGTGAGACGGGTGCACCGCGTTTCATCTGAGAAGATGGGTCCGTCGGTCATCTCCCTCAAATCTTCACTGCAGCATCTTAAGAGGCATTTTAATGCTTTCAACACAAATGAATTGCTTTTCATATTGTTGTGAAAACGTGGAGCGATGGGATCTGAGATATGAAACAGACTTTAGTAAAATGCAGCATTAAGAGACTCACTTGATTAAACAATCGATTCAAATATTCAATCTCATATGTTTTAATGAATAAGGTAAAAAAAATCTCTGATGGGCTGGTATCAATGTTCCTGTCTGGTTCCTCTGTAGTTCCCAGCATCCAGGTTACACTTTAAATCACTTCATCATTATTATTATTTGGACCTCTCTGTTTCAACATGTAGATAGAGCTGAAAGAAAACCAGACGTGGGCGTATAACTGGATGTTGTTGCTCTTTTGTCTGATGATGCAGAGGTCTCAACCCTAAAGCTGTTTGTCCTCCAGGATGTTATATAGGTAGCTGTCTCTTGACCCACCTTAATATGAAAGCCTGATGAGCAGCAGCGTTGCTTCAGTCGTTTCATTCGGAGGAAGAATTCATCAAATCCAATAACTAAACTCATCCATTTGCAGTATGTATTATTATTAGTAAGCCCGAGTGAGATTAAAGACATCATTTGGGATTATGCTCTGATGTAGTACGCGCTATGCTTAGTGAACAGATGCTCTGTCCCCATATGGCTTTTATGCTGTTGCTCATCTAATTAAAGGTGATGAAGTTTCTCGTTCTGGTCTCACAACGATACATGAAACTGGTGAGACTTTGTACCACTGCGTTGCATCCTGGAGGCACAAGGTTGGTTTGGATTAAAGACCTGCTGGTCTGATGGGTTAACGGGGAGACCACTGGCCTTGGAGCAGACATCTAAGGCCACATCACCACCTCAAAAATAATATTTGCTGCTAGATTCAAAGCCTTAGTCTTCATACATTCCTGGTGAGATCAGATGAGAAGCTTTTCGCAAATAACCATGTAGCCTATTTCCTCATCTTTTTCTTTCTGTTAAAACTGAATCATTTTCTAGCAGTTTTCCATGTCTGCCTCTTTATCCTGATCCTGTAAATAGATGAGAGGAAATTTTACACAACATACACGAGTGTGGAGGCCTGGAGCTACAGCTCCTTCCTGTGGGTGGATGTTTTACCCCTCCTGTCACGGTATGTGTATTCTAGTGTTCTCTAGAAATTGCATTGGAAAATTAAAGTTGAAAAACATGTTTGTGGTGTAGATACACACACGCACACACACACACACACACACGCACACACACACACGCACACACACACACGCACACACACACAAACACGCACACACACACACACATGCAGCAGCAGCAGCTTCTGATAAAACACACTTTAGGCTGCTATCCAACATGTTTTAGTTGTTTCTACAACAACACTTGGTGCAGCAGTCCATCAAGCTCTGCAGAAGCCTGTTAATTACCTGGTGATTGAAATCAGGTGTGTTGAAACAGGGTTACAACTACAACATGCATGATACCGGCCATCCAGGACCAGGATTGAGAACCACTGCTTTAGGCTAACAGGGAGAGCTAATTAAGAACCTAAACCATCTGGAATCTATCAGTTCCCTAATACAGGTCAAACTTGAAAGGGCAGTTAGAATCTAAACCAACATTTTCCTTGTTGTTAATTAGTTGCTGATCATAAAATTAGAATATCATGAAAAAGTTGGTTTATTTCAGTAATTTCATTCAGAAAGTGAAACTTGATTAAATTCATTCATCACACACAGACTGAAATATTTCAGATGTTTGTTTCTATTATTTTGATGATTATAACTGACAACTAATGAAAATCCCAAATTCAGTATCTCAGAATATTAGAATATTGTGAAAAGGTTCTATATTGAAGACCCCTGGTGCCACACTCTAATCAGCTAATGAACTCAAAACACCTGCAAAAGCCTTTAAATGGTCTCTCAGTCTAGTTCTGTAGGCTACACAATCATGGGGAAGACTGCTGACTTGACAGTCGTCCAAAAGACGACCACTGACACCTTGCACAAGGAGGGCAAGACACAAAAGGTCATTGCTAAAGAGGCTGGCTGTTCACAGAGCTCTGTGTCCAAGCACATTAATAGAGAGGTGAAGGGAAGGACAAGATGTGGTAGAAAAAGGTCTACAAGCAATAGAGATAACCACACCCTGGAGAGGATTGTGGAACAAAACCCATTCAAAGATGTGGGGGAGATTCACAAAGAGTGGACTGCAGCTGGAGTCAGTGCTTCAAGAACCACCACACACAGACGTATGAAGACATGGGTTCAGCTGTCACAGTCCTTGTGTCAAGCCACTCTTGAACAAGGGACAGCGTCAGAAGCATCTCACCTGGGCTAAAGACTAAAAGGACTGGACTGCTGCTGAGTGGTCCAAAGTTATGTTTTCTGATGAAAGTAAATGTTGCATTTCCTTTGGAAATCAAGGTCCCAGAAGCCTCTTTTATAAAACAATGCCGCCAATTTGCTGCAACGCCGATGCGGCATCAGGGAGCGTTAGGTCGTTTATAAGAGCTCAGACCGTGGCGGTAATGTTGCGCAATCATGTCAGTTTTATAAAAGATTACGCAATGGCGGCAAAAAGGAGGTATGGGGGCGGTCTCTACGCTGTCGCGGACTTCCGTTTATTTTGGACATAACTTGCTTTTTATTGCAATCGAAGCCGTGCTCCTTAAGTTTTTTTCCCCAGTCAGCTACAGGTGTCTGTCCTCCACCATCCCTGTGAGCTGTCAGATGATCTGAGCTGCAGATCTAACGGAGAGAAGCTCCTGGAGCTCCGCATCGGTCCAAAAAATCATCTCAGCTGGTTCTGTTTACAAAAACTAAACTTATGGACGTATTTACTTTCATTTTCAACATAGTTCCCGGCCGGAGCTCGGCATTAATTCATCGCGTGGTCATGACACCTCCCTCTTTTGTGCCAAGGCTTAATGTGCATTTATAAGACCGGCTAAGCCGCAATATTACCGCAATATTACTACCAAGCGTGGCGGCACGAATGCCGTAAAATTCCTGCAACGTGATGCCGCCATGGTGCGTTCATAAGAAACATGTTGCGGTAATATTACGCTGATTTGCCGGTATGGTGTGTCTTATAAAAGAGGCTAGAATCTGGAGGAAGAGAGGAGAGGCTCAGAATCCACGTTGCTTGAGGTCCAGTGTAAAGTTTCCAGTCAGTGATGGTTTGGGGTGCCATGTCTTTTGGATTGGATCCCAGCTTGGTCAAGTAAATCTTAGACTTTTTAACATGTAGGCCTGAAGCAGTCAGAGCAAATGGGGCCTTATCAGAGAAATTAGAGTCATCTATAGGGTCCCCACAAGGCTGTGTACTCTCACCATTCCTGTTTTACCATTTTATACACAAATGACTGCATAAGCACATTTAATAATTGGCATCTCATTAAATTTGCTGATGATACTGTTTTGTCAGTTTGCTGATGGGAGAAGAAACCCAACATGGCCCTGTAATTGACTATTTTGTTGAATGTTGAAAAATCTCTGTTTATGATTCTCAGGGCCAACTTATTCATTTTGATCCGGAGTGAGAGCATGTTGGAGAGGAAGATCCCAGGTAGGGCCGTGCATAGCCCCCTTCTCCTAAGAGGCTCGCCGGCTCACTTTCCTCTTCTTCAGCGTCTCACTCTCCTGATCAAAGTCTGTATTAAATCTGCCGCAGATGCAACAAAACCAGAAGATAAGTCCCCTGAAGTTGTAGTCCTGTATTTTATGAGTTCCTCTCTGGTGTAAAAGAACCCAGATGATTGTCCAGACACGCAAATTACACATAAAAACAAGATAAAAACAGCGCACCAAAGTTCCAGGGCATTCGTTTGCAGTGCCATTTTGAATGACTGCCTTGGGAAACTGCAATTTGAAGGAGCAACTGAGGAAAAATTTTCTTGAACCTTTAAGCCTAATTTATACTTCTTCATCTGCGTCAGTACGGAGACACGTAGCGCCATTTTGCGTCAATGCAAGGGCTCTCGGACGGGCTCGAGGAGGGTGACGGAGACATGCCCCCAAAAATAACTGTCCGTCGAGAGCCACGGAGAGCGCAAGTCTGTGATTGGTCAGGACGCAGCTTCCTTGAAATACGTCAACAGCACCGCCATTGCCGACTTAAAAAATAAAGAGAGCTGAAGATATTTAGCAGCAGACACGGAGCAGATTGAAGAACGCCTCGCGGAAAAAGTTCAAAAATATGAAAGTTTATTCACCCGTGACTGAAGGAGTACAAAGATACACAGCGAGCGTTTTATTTGTGGACGAAAATGACGAGAAACGTGGGTTTAGAGGTGCCAACCGCATGAAGAGGTGGAGGAGAATGAGGGACAAGTTCGTCCGTGTTAAAAAGTCTCTAAATACATTAAAACAATGTAAACACAGTAGTAAATACACTATCGTGGACCGGATATGTGGCTGAATGGCGGCAGCATACCCCAGAAAAGTGCTACGCCCTCTGCTATCCAGGCGGGGGGGTTGCTTTGCAACATCCCCCAGCCAATGGATAAGTACCTGGAGCTGATGTCTCTGTGCTTGACAATTACAGGCCGATCTCCAAATCTCCCTTTTACCTTGAAACTGCTAGAGAAAGTTGTTTATCAGCAGCTTGTGTCTCATATATCTGACTCTGATCTGTTTGCGGTTTTCCAGTCAGGGTTTAGGTCTGGTCATAGCATGCTGAGGGTCTTAAACGACATCTATATTTCATTGAATCAGAGTCCATCTGTTGTGCTTCTTTTGTTAGATCTAACTGCAGCTTTTGATACGGTCGACCACGCCATTCTCCTTGATCGTCTGGAGCGGTGGGTTGGGATCAATGGGTCTGTACTGGACTGGTTCCGGTCGTATCTCCATGGAAGGAGGTTTTGTGTGAAATTGGGGGACGCATTTTCCTCCTGGGAAGATCTTCGCTGGGGGGTCCCACAGGGCTCAATTCTCGGCCTACTTCTTTTTGCCATGTTTTTGCTGCCCCTCAATCATTCGCAAACATGGCCTTGCATTCCACCTATATGCAGATGATTGACAGATTTACACCTCGCTTCGTCAGGGGAATGGTCTTGCTATCATGTCCCTTGTGTCCTGTCTCAACGAGGTTAAGTCTTGGCTAGCGGCTAACTAATTGCATGTTAATAAGGGGAAAACAGAGCTCATTATTTTTAATCCGAACAGCAGGCTTGCTGCAGGTTCAGTAGTTGATCCAGGCCCTCTCTCTCTCTCCCTGTTTGAAGCAAGTTGTCACTAGCTTGGGGGTGAGAATTGACTCTGGACTTAAGTTTGATGCTCACATCAACTCGTTGATCCGATCGTGTTTTTTCAATCTGCGACGCCTTTCCAAAATAAAGCCTATGCTGTCAAGAGTCCACCTGGAGCAGGTACTCCATACATTTGTAATCTCTAGGTTAGATTACTGTAACTCTCTCTATGCTGGGCTTGGTCAGTCAACACTTCGTCGCCGCCAGGTTTCTGACTGGCACCAGGAAACGGGACCACATCAGTCCAGTGTTGCCCTCCCTACACTGGCTTCCAGTCTTTTATCAGGCGCGTTTTAAACTTTTGGTATTTGTTTTTAACTTCTTTCAGGGAGGCGCCCCTCCATACTTAGCGGCCATCACGCTCTCTGCGCTCCTCTGATCAGGGCCTGCTTGTTGTCCCTCGCACTAGGTGTCGGACTCGTGGGGACCGGGCTTTCTCATCCTTAGCACCGTCACCCTGGAACCAACTGCCACCATCAACTAGGCTGTCTACATCTTTGCCAGTTTTTAAGAGTAGACTGAAAACCCATTTTTTTCGTTTAGTGTTTCCAGAACATGCTTGAAGTCTGCCTGATTTTATGCTTTTATGTATTTTTTTTATTGTTCAATGTTTCTTTTATCATGATTTTATGTTGTTCTCAGTGCCTTGGCCTCTTGTAATGGGTGGCTATATAAATATAGGCTTGATTGATTGAGTGATTGAAGTATAAACATAAAACGTCTCCATCAATGCATATGCGTCTCTAGCCCGCAGAGCTGACGGAGAAGTATAGCTCAGCCTTAACAGAAAAGGATCTATCTCTTAAATAAGAGGCGAACCAATCTAAAACAGTGCCTTGAATTCCCATCAGATGGTGAAGATGATATAAAAGAGTTTCATGGTCCACAGAATCAAAAGCTGCACTCAAGTCTAAAAGTATTAAAATCTCACTATGTCCTGAATCTAATGTCATCAGTAGCTACGTTTACATGGACACAAGTAATCGGATTGAACGCCCTATCGGATCAAAAATGCGTCATGTAAACATGTCAATCGGAATATTCTGATCCGATTCGGCCTGATCCGAATGAAATTTCATTCCGATTGAGAGAGGTGGTTTTGTCCGATCGTCAATCCGATTGGCGTCCATGTAAACAGCCATTCGGATCGTTGGGGTAAAATAATGCCCACTGCGCATGTGTGCAACTTCAGCGTGCCCTCTTTCCGCCTCTGCGCATGCTCAGGACAGATCGAAAACATGGCGGGCGGTGAACAGAAGTGGTCTGTTGCCGACGCTATTTTTTACTGGAAATACTACGGGAGCTCAATATTGCTGAACGTCTCGATGGCCGAACGGTTAAAAATGCCGAGTTATACACTCAAGTGCAACTAAAGTGCATCTAAAGATGCAGGAAGCGGGAATTCACCGAAGCTAGAGAATAAGCAAATAAAATGCAAGGGGAAAGACGTGCGGACAAGATGGCGTTTGTTTACAATTTCTCTTCCGGGAAAGACAAGTCTGCGCATGCGCAAGCTATGGTGCGGGCATCGCGGCGTGATCGGATCATTCCAGTTAGTGTCCATGTAAACAGAGGTTTGGGAATTCTGATCAACCAAGATTTTAATCGGATTGGGGAAATTTGGCGCATGTAAACGTAGCTAGTGAGTCATTTGTCACCTTAGGTAGGGCAGATTCTGTGCTGTGGTTTGCTCTAAAACCTGACTGAAAATCTTTCAAAGACTGGAGTTGAGCAAATACAATTTTTCCAGCACCTTAGACAAAAATGGTAGTTTAGGAATAGAGCAATAATTGGCCATCACAGAACTGTTCAGATTGGGGGTTTTAATCAATGGTTGTATTATGGCGCGTTCAAAGCAGAGTGGAACGGTGTCTTTTGTTAGACTACTGTAGCGTCCCTGAAGGCCTGTTACTTCATCAGAATGACTGAAGTTAAACTTTTAACCTACAGGCCTGAATCATGCGGTCAGACAACTGATATCGTGGTGCGGAGAGACATGAAATCTAATCGCCCCACTTTCTCAAAATCATGCCCCAATTTCATTAACTTAACCTGTGGCATATCAGGAGACACCAAGACGCGGGGATGACGCAAAACTCTTCCTCTATCTTCTTTGAATAAAGTTTATCTTTCCTGCCTCATAACAAGACTTTACAAGTTATAAGTTATAAAATATATAAAATCATATTTTGGTTGAATGGACAATATGCTGAGTCTAATGTTTTAATAATGTGTCAAATAATCTATAAGGATGAATGCTGGGTCACATGTAATATGAATATTTATTCCTGTAAGGATGTGTTTCATATCTTAAATTACACCAGATTAGTATTTGTTGAAGTTAATGTTAAATCTATCTGTATATTCACACAAGTAATAATATTATGTATGAACATTTAACATTTGCATTTCACATTAAGGTTTAATAAGATTTAATCCACATTAAGAAACAACCTCTTAAGTGTTGGAGAAAAGGAGTGACGTCTGCAGGTATTTTGATAACGCCCTTCTAAATTCGGCCAGCTCTGATTCGTGCAAATTGATAAGCAAGAATCCAAGGAGTTCAAATAAAGGCAGCTGGACTTCTTTGGTTTCTTGAAGACGTTTCGCTTCTCATCCGTGGAGCTTTGTCAATTCTGACTGGAATATGGGAGGGTCGATCTTATAAACTGTAGCTGTCTCTATTGTTGCTCAACGAGCAGCATCTGCTTGTGAATACCCCTCCACCCTACCTCTTGATGAGTCGTTAGCATCGTTAGCCTCTATTGTTTGTGAGTCATTGTGTTGATTAGATGCAGGAGGGTGTGAACTGGACTGAAACTGTTTTGGAATTTGGTTCAAAGCTGCATTGTAGGTGCAGGAAAGGTGAAACCTGAGTCCTCCTCCTCTCAGGTTTTACGCAGTCCAGGGACGCAGCATTGGAGATCTGTAAACAGTCTGGATGGGACAAAGCAAGCTAAACAGCCTGGCATCAGTTCATCATGCTGTTTTGAAGATCGAATACACAAACCGAGTGGACTTTTTTTCCCCGTAACACGGATCAGCAACGGTAAGACATAATTTATGCGTTTCACGTTATGAAATGAGCTTTGTTGTGCTGGTTTGTTCACCGCTGGCCTCATATTTGGTTATATCTGGCCTTTGTGACGACATATAGGCCAGAGCTCAAGTTCTGGTTTTGGAGTATACGTGCTCGTGGGGTGCATGTGAGCTGGTTGAAGAAGGCAAGAGTAAACAAACGCTTCAATGTTAAATATCGGCTTCTCAGCTTCTCAAGTGACTATAAAAGAGCATTACTTAACAAAGAAAAGCCCTTCCCTTTCATGCTGTCAGCAATGGCTCCACATGGAAGAGAAATGTCACAAAATCTGAGAAAGGAAATCATTTCTTTAAACACAAAAGCTGAGGGCTTCAAGAAGATCAGCAAAGCTTTACATATCAGTCAAAATACTGTAGCAAAATCATCCAAAAATGTAAGAGAGATGGAAGTGCAAACCATCTTACAGAGACGTCCAGGCCGTCCACAGAAGTTAACATCTTGACAGGAGCGTCTTCTGATGAGAAGGGTTGAAGAAAATCACAATGCAAGTTCACTGCAGTTAGCTAAAGCAGTAGAAAGCCAAACTGGAGTGACCGTTTCCCGTGACACCATACGGTGCACACTGCAGAGAAATGGCATGGGTATCGTCCATGAAGGAAGCCTCTCCTATAGCCCATGCACAAAAGCGCATGCCTAGGATTTGCTAGAGCCCATGCTGAAAGAGATGAAAGAGTTGTTGACTTTAGGAAGCACACAGCCCCCCTCCCCCCATAACCCTGTCTGACACTCCCATCACGATGGTGGACTCATGCCGCTTCCTGGGCTCCACCATCACCCAAGACCTCCAGTGGGAGCCCACCATCACCTCCATCATAAAAAGGCCCAGCAGAGGATGTTCTTCCTGAGGCAGCTGAAGAAATTCAACCTGCCAGCACAGTGGATGAGGCAGTTCTACACTGCAGTCATCGAGTCCATCCTCACCTCTTCCATCACCGTGTGGTACGCTGGAGCCACCACCAGGGACAAGAAGAGGCTGCAGCGTGTTGTACGCTCTGCTGAGAAGGTCATTAGCTGTAAACTCCCCTCCATACAGGACCTGTACACCTCCAGGACATTGAGGCGTGCAGGTCGGCTCACAGCTGACCCGACTCACCCTGGACACTGTCTCTTTGACCCGCTCCCATCTGGCAGGAGGTTCAGATCCATTCGGACCAGAACCTCTCGCCACAAGAACAGTTTCTTCCCCTCTGCTGTTGGACTCATGAATGTCAATCCTAGGGCTTCCCACTCCAGTCGCTTGGTCCCAGTCACATGACCCGGTGTTGTGTTTGTACCTGAAGCTGATCCACTCTGAATAGTACCTGCACTGTGTATATAGTAGCTGCTTCTTTAATTATTGCCACCTTTTATATTAATTATTTTATCAAGAGTATATTATCACTTCTTATGTTTGCTTATCTCTTATTTTTTAATCTTTCTTTTTGCACCAAGTACCGCAGCAATTTCCTAATGTTGTGATTTCTCACACATCTGGCAATAAAACCCTTCTGATGCTGATTCTATGAAGACTACTGGGACTCTAGACTCTGAAGTGATGAGACAAAGATCACTGTTTATGGAACTAATGGTTAAAAACTGTATGGCGTCGTAACTGTATATACACTGCTCACAAAAATGAAAGGAACACTTTAAAGAAGCACATTAGATACATCAGATCTCAATATGAAGTTGGATATCTATACAAATAACGACAGGGCAATGTCTTAGGAACAAAAGGATGCCAAGTCTTTTAATGGAAATAAAAGTTTTCAGCCTACAGAGGGCTCAATTGTGTAGACACCCTAAAATCAGAGTGAAATGAAGATGTGGCAGGCTAGTCCATTATTTCAAAAACTTAATTTCTGCAACTCAAAATGTTTTTCAGTATCTTGTGTGGCCCCCACGAGCTTGTGTGCATGCTTGACAACGTCGGGGCATGCTCCTAATGAGACAACGGATGGTGTCTTGTGGCATTTCCTCCCAGATCTGTGTGAGGGCATCCCTGAGCTCTTGTACAGTCTGAGGAGCAACCTGGTGCCACCTAATGGACCCAAACATAATGTCCCACAGATGTTCTATTGGGTTTAAGTCAGGGGATCGTGAAGGCCATTCAATTGTTTCAATTCCTTCATCCTCCAGGTACTGCCTGCATACTCTTGCCACATGAGGCCGGGCATTGTCGTGCATTAGGAGAAAACCAGGACCTACTGCATCAGCGTAGGGTCTGACAAAGGGTTCACGGATTTCATCTGGATACCTTATGGCAGTCAGAGCACCATTTCCTAGGCAGTAGAGGTCTGTGCGTCCCTCCATGGATATGCCTCCCCAGACCATCACTGACCCACCACCAAACCTGTCATGTTGAACGACGTTGCAGGCAGCATAACGTTCTCCTTGTCTTCTCCAGACTCTTTCACGTCTATCACAGGTGCTCAGGGTGAACCTACTCTCGTCTGTAAAAAGTACAGGGCGCCAGTGGCGGACTTGCCAATTCTGGTGTTCTTGAGCAAATGCCAGTGGAGCTCTATGGTGCTGGGCAGTGAGCACAGGGCCCACTACAGGACGTCGGGCCCTCAGGCCATCTTCATGAAGTCTGTTCCTGATTGTTTGGGTAGAGACATTCACACCAGTGGCCCTGTGGAGGTCATTCTGTAGGGCACGAGCAGTGCTCAGCCTGTTCCGCCTTGCACAAAGGAGCAGGTATCGGTCCTGCTGATGGGTTGTTTACCTTCTACGGCCCTGTCCAGCTCTCCGAGAATAACCGCCAGTCTCCTGAAATCTCCTCCATGTTCTGGAGATTGTGCTGGGAGACACATTAAACCTTCTTGCTGCAGCACGTCTGGATGTGCCATCCTGGAGAAGTTGGACAACCTGTGCAACTTCTGTAGGGTTAAGGAATCGCCTCATGCTGCCAGTAGAGATAATTACTCAAGCCAAAACTAGCACGAGTGGAAAACCAGCCAAAAAAGATCAAGAGGGAGAAACTTGAAATGACCTCCACATGTTAAACCAGTCCTGTTTTGAGGGTTTTGTAATTGTTGTCACTTTAGTGCACCTGTCGTTAAGTCCATGAACACCAATACAGCTGAAAGTGATTAACAATGCCCTCAGCTGCTTCATCAACCAGAAAATTATCAGAGAGGTTTCATTGATTTCATGCCAGGCCCAATAAAAAAAGTGTTCCTTTAATTTTTGTGAGCAGTCTACATACGTATATACACTGCTCAAAAAAAAATAAAGGGAACACAAAAATAAGACATCCTAGATCTGAATGAATGAAATATTCTTATTAAATACTTTGTTCTTTACATAGTTGAATGTGCTGACAACAAAATCACACAAACATTATCAATGGAAATCAGATTTATCAACCCATGGAGGTCTGGATTTGGAGTCCCACTCAAAACTAAAGTAGAAAAACACACTACAGCTGATCCAGCTTTAATGTAACGTCCTTAAAACAAGTCAGAATGAGGCTGAGTAGTGGGTGTGGCCTCCACGTGTCTGTATGACCTCCCTACAACGCCTGGGCATGCTCCTGATGAGGTGGTGGATGGTCTCCTGAGGGATCTCCTCCCAGACCTGAACTAAAGCATCCACCAACTCCTGGACAGTCTGTGGTGCAACGTGGCGTTGGTGGATGGAGGAGACATGATGTCTCAGATGTGCTCAATTGGATTCAGGTCTGGGGAACGGGCGGGCCAGTCCATAGCATCAATGCCTTCATCTTGCAGGAACTGCTGACACACTCTAGCCACATGAGGTCTAGCATTGTCTTGCATTAGGAGGAACCCAGGGCCAACCGCACCAGCATGTGGTCTCACAAGGGGTCTGAGGATCTCATCTCGGTGCCTAATGGCAGTCAGGCTACCTCTGGTGAGCACATGGAGGACTGTGCGGCCCCCCCACAACGTTACTGACCCACTGCCAAACTGGTCATGCTGGAGGATGTTGCAGGCAGCAGAACGTTCTCCACGGCGTCTCCAGACTCTGTCACGTCTGTCATGTGCTCAGTGGGAACCTGCTTTCATCAGTGAAGGGCACAGGGCGCCAGTGGTGAATTTACCAATCTCGATGTTCTCTGGCAAATGCCAAACGTCCTGCATGGTGTTGGGCTGTAAGCACAACCCCCACCTGTGGACGTCGGGCCCTCATACCACCCTCATGGAGCCTGTTTCTGACCATTTGAGCAGACACATGCACATTTGTAGCCCGCTGGAGGTCATTTTGCAGG
>SSNS01000342.1:642731-670031 GCA_006937985.1 Aphyosemion australe
ATTATTATAAAGGTTATCCATAATAACAACTGCACTAGTAGGAATTATTATTAAGGTTATCCATAATAACAACTGCACTAGTAGGAATTATTATTAAGGTTATCCATAATAACAACTGCACTAGTAGGAATTATTATTAAGGTTATCCATAATAACAACTGCACTAGTAGGAATTATTATTAAGGTTATCCATAATAACAACTGCACTAGTAGGAATTATTATTAAGGTTATCCATAATAACAACTGCACTAGTAGAAATTATTATTAAGGTTATCCATAATAACAACTGCACTAATAGGAATTATTATTAAGGTTATCCATAATAACAACTGCACTAGTAGAAATTATTATTAAGGTTATCCATAATAACAACTGCACTAGTAGAAATTATTATTAAGGTTATCCATAATAACAACTGCACTAGTAGGAATTATTATTAAGGTTATCCATAATAACAACTGCACTAGTAGGAATTATTATTAAGGTTATCCATAATAACAACTGCACTAGTAGGAATTAAGTTTGAGATATCTCAAAAACCTAAGGTGTCCTTTTTAACATTTATTAGGCAGAGTGGATATGTAATCCAGATATCTATATTGTTCCTATAGAAATGAACGTTCCAGATATCCATGAGAACATTCTTGCTGGATGAACATTTCAGATATCTGAAAGGTTTGTTCTAGATAGTCAGAATCATGCAGTTAAAAAAATATTTGACATTATAGGTATTATAGAACTTAGCTGCATTATAGAACATAAAAGTAACGTCACAGTTACTTTACTAGGTAACTAACTACTTTTACAATGTGGTAACTGAGTTACTAACTCAATTAATTTTTGGAAAAAGTCATTTGTAACTATAACTAATTACTTTTTTACGTAAGATGCACAACACTGGTGGACAGTGATCCTTGGAAGGCATACAGGTGATGGTTGCATTGGGGAGGACCATAGAGGGCAATGTTGTTTGGAGTGGTGGTGAGAATGATGGCCGAAGAAGTTGTAGATGGCTGGGATATGGACCGTCATGTCTGTGAAAAGGAATCCACCATAAGATTGGCTGACCACGCCCTAACCTGAGCGTCTGTTTGTGAGACCTGTCACCTGTCACGACCGGCTCCCTATTGAACGCGGTTTTTAACCCTTTTAACTGGATTTTAACCCTTTTAAAAGACTGGTTTTAACCGATTTTAGCAGTGCTAACTTTTTAATAACTTCTTTTTATTGGTGGACGTTTTAATTGGAGCGCTGACTGCTCTTTTACTCGTATCATGCCTCCACTCACCTGCAGCCCTGGGTGTGACGGCTGTGTCAAGCTCAGCCAGAGAGTTCTGGAGCTGGAGCAGAGGATCTCTACGCTCCACCAAATCCAGGACCACGAGCGCGACGTGGACCTCATCTTCTGCCAGACCTTCACCGCCGCCGATGGCGCTCAGCTGGCGCTCAGCTGGCGCAAACCATCCCCTGCCAGCCCGGTGAAGCTGCGGAGGGAGGAATCATCTCTGGGTCTCCAAGCGGACTCGGGGTGCCAGAGGCCCACGGAACATCTGCTGCGGAGGAGAAGCGTTGGTTCCAGCAGGGGGCAAAGCCGGGAGCTCCCCTCAGCTCCACTCCTATGCTCCAGGGTGCATGGTCCACGGTTGGGCCTGGCCGAGCTGGTGCGGCACGGAGCAGCCGCCACCGATCTCCTTTACCTAGCCTGCCGTTGTCCAACCGTTTCAACGCATTGGAGCTGGACTTTCCTCCCCTGCCAGCCCCGGGGCGTAGCTCCGCAAGGCCGCAGCCTAATCCCTCCCAGCCGCTGCGGGACCAGCAGTCTGACGCCAGCAGCCTTCCACGTCGCGCCAATCCCAGGACTGCAGCCAGACCTCGTCGAGGAGCAGTTCATCCCAACCCAAAACAACCAAACAAGCCCTTGGCGCCGACCACTCATCGCTAGGGTGACCAGATGTCCCGCTTTGTGCGGGACAGTCCCGCATTTTCATCACTTTTCACACGTCCCGCAAATTGAGACAATGTCCCGCATTGACAGTCTCCCGTTCCGAATTTCAATCTTGCATAAACGGTGTGGAGAAAGCCGCCTGTTGCTGTCAGTCGAACCAGAAGGCGGGACTTTAACGCCGGTCCGGAGCGCTTGGGGCGTGCACCCGAACCACCAAAACAGAAGCGTCAGCGAGAACGGAGGAAAGATGAACACCGTGGCGAAAATGCTGTTAGAATAAACTTGTGGGTTAAAAGTGTTCATTGAGACTCTGTCAGGGTCTTTGTGTTGTTTCTCAGTCATTTTTTTGTGTCACGGCGCAGAGTCTGATATGAAACAGAGCAGAGAATCCAAGAGTCACAAAAAAAATATGTTGGTCTGAACTGAAGCAGGTTTCCAGTAAGTAGACAGGTCCCAAACGAGTTTCTAACACACACAAGGTGCTGGAGTTATTTTTATTTCAAATACATACAAGCTAAACTCTTTTAAAGCGCATTAAAGAGAGAATTAAATGTAAGCCTTCATTATTTTTCTCAGAAATTTGAGGAAAAAAGTCATTCTAAGGAACCCTGTTAGATTAGATCTGAATTTCTTCAGATTTAAGTCAGTGGTGTTTTTTCTCTCTCCCCTAAATATTTACTAGAAAAGATGTGTTGTCATTTTTGAAAAAAAAACAACAACAACATTTTGTTTCTGAATTAAGAAAAAAATAGCAAAAAAAGTATGAATATTTGTTGATTTTATTGGAAAATGTATTAAAAACAAACTTAAATAGATCTAAAATTGTTACTGGTACTTTTACTGTCATTCTGTTGTGGAAAATATTCAATGAAAACTCTGAAAAGCTGCTAAAACCTGCATATTTTTTTTACTGTGGGCCTTTCTATATTATTAAAATTAGTTGATGGGTTTAAAATCCTTTTAGCTAAAGCTAATCAGAACCACTAAGGTCCAAAGAGCCTGAGTTAAGCTGTGGTAGTGAGAGGAGCTGTGAAATAGTCTGAAAACTTTTGCTTGTTCAAGTTGAATTCAAATAGAATATATAGTACATGAAATATATGATGATAATAATAATAATTATAATAACTATGTATATTTACCAGTGATGTTGGAGCTAAAAGGCAGAAAATAAGTTTTTTTTTTAAACTTTTTAACTTTATCTTGTTAAATTGGAATTTTACGTTGTCCCACATTGAGTAGTCTCTGTCCCACATTTGGCGAGTTGGGATCTGGTCACCCTACTCATCGCTGCAGTCCCGGGCAAGTTCTGCCCAACATCCAGCAGGTCCTGGAAAGATCCTCTGCCCAGCTTCAACAGGTAGACCCACTACCCACCACGCTCATCATTGGGGACTCCATCATCCGTAACGTGAGAATGAGAGGAGCCCTGACTCTCTGTTTTCCTGGAGCTACGGTGATGGACATCGCAGAGCAGATCCCGGACCTCATCCAGAGTCACTCAGCAGTGAGTAAAATGATCATCCACGCTGGTACCAACAACATCCGCATGCAGCAGTCAGAACTCCTCAAGCGTGATTTTATCCACCTTTTTAAGCTTTTAAAAAACATGCATGTGTCTGTTTTTATTTCTGGCCCTACTCCCACCATTGGCAGAGGAATTGGCCATTTTAGCAGACTTTTATCTCTGAGCACTTGGCTTTCCTCTGTCACCGTGTTGCATAATATTGGTTTTATAGACAATTTTAACATTTTCTGGGGCAGGAGTCATTTGTTTGGATCGGATGGGCTTCATCTTAATAGACAGGGGACCCGCACACTAGCTATGAGCCTGGCCTGCCCCCGCCACCTGCCCCACCAGCCCCTACTTCATGATGTGCAGCGGGTCCCTGCTCCTACAAACCTAGCTCTGATTTTAACAGTCATTCACATATCGGACTTGGACCTTGCCATACCTCACTCATACCTGTCATTATCAGCAGAGAGCGGACAAACATTCATAGACAGAACAAATGCAACTACAATAATCTAAAACGATTACCAAAAGTCCCACTCTCAGTAAGTAATACAGTCACTCCATCACCAGTCACTGTTAATATGGCTCTTTTAAATGTTCGCTCTCTGCTGAACAAAACTTTTTTAATAAATGACCTGATTTTAGATCATAAAATTCAATGTTTGCTTTTAACAGAAACGTGGCTGAGTACAGATGCACCTGCTGTTCTCACAGAGGCCTCCCCGCCAAATTTTAATTTCACTTATTCGACGAGGAGTAGCAAGAAGGGTGGCGGTACTGCTTTTATAGGTTCATCAACACTTACCGCCAAACCTGTTTTATTTGATCATTTTAAAAGCTTTGAATATACAGCTACTGTTTTTAGCACTCCTCAGATTTTATGTGTCACAGTTTATAGGCCTCCTAAGCAGAGTGCACTTTTTATTCAAGAATTTTCAGAGTTTTTATCAATTCTGCACAACAACTTTGAAAGGATCATTTTAGCTGGTGATTTTAATCTACATGTGGATAATCTTTTAGATCCTTTATCAAGAGATTTCTTAAATATTCTGAATTATATGGATTTTAGTCAACATGTCACACAGCCGACTCACAACAGAGGACACACCCTGGACTTGGTCATCACGCATGGCCTGTCCACCAGTGTGTCCTCTGTTGTTGACTTGGCTGTCTCTGACCACTACTGCTTGTTTCTTAGCATCACTAGTTGTACCCAGCGGGAGCCCTCTGTGAGAACTGTAAGGAAACGTCATTTCACCCCTGAAGTGGCTGCTGGTTTTCTTGAAGTTTTTAAAAAGATCCCTCCTATTCCGGTACCTGCATCTTGTGATCTTATTGTCAATGATTTTAACAGTAGACTGCAATCCACTCTCAACCTGCTTGCTCCACTCAAAGTTAAAAAGCTACAGTCAAAACGTGCATCACCGTGGAGAAATGAAAAGCTAAAGAAACTAAAGAGAAACTGCAGGGCGGCAGAGAGGAAATGGAGAAAAAATAAAATTACAATAAACCATCAAATATACACAGAACTACTTAAATCATATAATAACGCAGTGAGAAACTCAAGAAATGCTTACTTTTCCAAATTCATTTCAGACAATAAACATAATCCCAGAATTCTTTTCTCCACCATAAACAATATCTTAAACAGCGCAAATAATGCATTTCAGAGAACCCCATCTAACGCTCTCTGTGAGGAGTTTGCAGACCACTTCAGGGGGAAGGTAGACACCATCAGATGCAACATTTTATCCTCTCATAGTAACATGGTTTTAGACAAGTCTGAATGTGTGTCTTCACCAGAGGAAACGCTGGACGGTTTTGTCCTGGTAGAGGCTGAGACTCTTGATAAAGTTTTCTCCTCAGTGAGGCCCACCACATGTGTTCTGGACCCAGTTCCCACTGCATTTTTTAAACAGTTTTATGGATCTTTTAGAGATGAGATTTTAACCCTGATAAATTGTTCACTTCAGACGGGGGTCTTTCCGGCCGCCTTTAAAGGGGCGGTGGTGAGGCCCCTGTTGAAGAAAAACAACTTAGATTTAAATGATTTTAACTTTAGACCGGTGTCTAACTTACCATTTTTAAGCAAAATTTTAGAAAAGCTTGTTTTAACTCAACTTAATGATTTAATAATCGCTAATAATGTCCTGGAGAAATTTCAGTCTGGTTTTAGGGTGAACCACAGCACAGAGACGGCCCTTCTGAAGATTTTAAATGATTTTAGATTAAATTATGATGAATGGAGAGTGACAGTGTTGGTTCTACTGGATCTAAGTGCTGCCTTTGACACAATAGACCACACTATTCTTTTAACATGTC
The DNA here is from genome assembly GCA_006937985.1 of Aphyosemion australe. Lineage (NCBI taxonomy): Eukaryota > Metazoa > Chordata > Actinopteri > Cyprinodontiformes > Nothobranchiidae > Aphyosemion > Aphyosemion australe. The sequence continues at coordinate 648,513 of SSNS01000342.1, forward strand.
TAAAAGAAATTGGCCTCTCTGGTGCTGCTCACAGATGGTTCATATCTTATCTCACAGACAGGACCTTTATGGTAAGTTTAGATACCTGTTCCTCTGGGGCTCATAGGATTTACATGTGGTGTGCCCCAGGGTTCTATTATAGGCCCAGTGCTTTTTAACCTTTATATGCTCCTACTTGGTGGTGTCATCAGGAGACATGGAGTGAACTTTCACAGTTACGCTGATGATACACAGTTGTACATCTCCGTGTCTCCTAATTACACACAGCCAATGGATGCACTTTTTAACTGCATTTTAGACATCAAATCCTGGATGGCAGGAAACTTTCTCCAGCTCAACCAGGACAAAACTGAAGTTTTAGTTATCGGTCCTGAGGCTCAGAGAGAGAGACTTTTACCAAAATTACAATAATGTGTGTGTGTGTGTGGGGGGGGGCGCTCAAGGGATGTCTCGCCCGGGGAGTAATTCCATGTAGAACTGCCACTGATCACAGTGGATTTAATACGAGTTTTGAAGAACAAACTCCAGGCGGAGTGAGTTGAGTTTTATGGCTCACTGCAGAAATAAAAACACACTGAGAATCAACATCAAACGCAGCTAATCTCCACTTCCAGCCACTAGGAGCCGATGCGGCTAATAAATAAATATAATAATAATAAATCTCAACACGCAAAGTTGTGAGATTATTTATTGCTTTTCTGCACTATTAGTCTGTTGAGAGTTTTAATTATTAAAATCTGTTATATGGTCACTGACAGCAGCTACATTTAAGTTTCACTTATAATCAGTTATCCTGGACATGATCATCCTGAGAGTTTTAGCTGAAAACAGCTGCTGGACTTTTCTGGTTATCTTGAAGACATTTAGCCTCTCATCCTAGAGGCTCCTTCAGCTCCCAGACTGTAGGAGGCTGTGAGTTGTGGTCAGAAACAAACACACTGATTGTGCTGCAAGTCTCTCTATTTTTTCTTGGGGGGGCTCAACACGGTTGAGACATAGAAGGGGGTGCGCGGCTAAATAAGTTTGGGATGTGGGATATTCCTCCTGTTGAGCCATAGCATTTATTATGTTTGTGGCATGTTAGACTGCATTTGTTTATGCACTGGAGTGGACAGGCAGGGAGAAATGAGACGCACAACACAAACAGGGAGAAAGAGGGAGAGGGGAATGGAGGGACAACAGTACACAACAAATAGACAACAGAAAACAAACAGGCAGGGCCACCATGCACAGAGCCCCCAGCCCAGCGCACTGTCACCCCCACCGATACAGACCAGCTCAGAGCAAGACAACCCCAAACCCCAAGGGCCCACCCTAACACCCCAACGCCCTGCAAAGGACAGCCACCATGGGGCGACCAGGCCACCCCGGTCCTGCCCCCCGGCAGAGTGAGCTCCAACCCCTCAACCGTGCCCCCCAACCCATAGGGATGGTGAGGATGGTAGTTGGAGAAGGCACTCTTGGCCGTGAATATTAGTAAGCTAATCAGCGGAGGGACTTCCCCATTTGGGGAGCAGCCCCCAAGGCAGCAGGCAGCCCAAGGTGCACGAGATCCCAAGCCATCAGCCAGCCACCCACCATGCCACAGCATGGGCCAGGGCCTCCAGACCAAGGCCGTATCTACCATTGAGTAGGCAGCAGTAGCTCAGGAGGTAGAGCGGGTTGTCCAGTAATCGGAAGGTTGCAGGTTCGATCCCGGCTCCGGCCAGAGAATGCTGCTGTGTGTCCTTGGGCAAGACACTTAACCCGCCTTGCCTGCTGGTGGTGGTCGGAGGGACCGGTGGCGCCAGTGCTCGGCAGCCTCGCCTCTGTCAGTGCGCCCCAGGGCAGCTGTAGCTACATCGTAGCTCATCCCCACCAGTGTGTGAGTGTGTGTGTGAATGGGTGGATGACTGATTGTGTTGTGAAGCGCCTTGGGGGGTTGTAGAACCCTAAGAAGGCGCTATACAAATACAGGCCATTTACCATTTACCATTGAGGACACCGAGGTCCGGACCTCGGTATTTTTCTGCAGAATATTTTTTAAAAATGATCTCAAACAGCCTATGACGGGCGAGGCACTACAACAACGCGAGGCAGCCGAACTTATTGTTTATGATCACGGGAACATATTTTCAGCAGGGAGTGCTGAAATAAAAAAGCTCAGCTGCGCTCAACTGCAGCCTACGTGTAGCATAGGCATTGATATGAGTCTCTTTATTAGAAAGAAGACAGCCTCCAACAGTCTTGAAGCGCTGCTTAAAATCCTATGTCTCCTGTCTGCAGTTGACCAATGAAAACACACCTTTGTAACGCCGCAGCAGCAAGACTCCGCCTCTCTGAGTTTCCGTTTCAATTTATGCTTAAAATGTGGATTATAAACTACACACCAGTTTTTATTTTTGTTAATAGCCCAAATAAAACTGGAGTTATACTAAAATAATTAAACTAAGAATGGGTTCAGTAGCGTTTTCTTGCTGAGGGAGAGGATGGCTACGTCATCTGACAGCAGGTGTCAAAAGGTGCGCTGATGCACTGTCACAGAGCGGAGAAAACCCTGAGACAGACATTGACGGCAAAACTTTAGATATTGGAGCGATCTGTGGCAGATAGTTATTTTTTGTAGTTTAGTGTTTTTTATGTATAAAGGAGGATGAGAAGGATGGATGTCCAGCAGACAGATCAGCTTCAAAACTCTGTCACAAGCCCAGGGCCGTTTCGAGGCATTTGGGGGTCAAGGCAAAATAGACTTGAGCCCCCCCACCCCCACTCGCCCGCTCCCGCAGAGCTTGCAGAAAAAAAGTTTTAACACGTAACACGTGGGTTAATTTAGTAGTCTGTACTACCTTTCCCCTGTATTTGTCTATAACAAGCCAGTACAGCAAGCCATTTTAACATTTAATCTAACACCTCTTTTTTATTCCTATGTTAAATAGCAATAATATAATTTATCCTTGTCCAAATAATATCCTTACTAGTCAATTTTAAAAAGACAGATATGAACAAGTAGAAATTATGTTTAAGTATATTCATAATAACAAATGCACTAGGAGGAATTTAGCATCTCATTTCATGAAGCTGTGTCCATCTTTCAGTGTTGAATAAACGTGTTAACCTTGACCAGGTGTCAGCAGTTAAACCTTTTTTGTCTTTTTACAGAAACTAAAAACAGGCTATTAGGCAAATCTAATCAAGGGTATTTTAAAAGTTTTAAACTGTAATTTAAAAATTACTTTGATTTTACTAATGAATTTTTCTAAGCAGAATCTCTGAAAAGCAGCAATAAATATCCTCAGGAGTTGAAAACCTTTATAAATTGTACTGATGCACGTTATCAATACTTTATAAAATGTGATTGTGATTTATATGTTAATACAGATGTGAAATCAAGTCATGTAAAGTAATCGTGAAACCGTGATTATTTCTCAGACTATAATCGTACCACCAACATTTATAATCGTTGCAACCCTACTCTAGATACCAGCTACACATATTTTCATCTATTGTCTCTCTCTCTCTCTCTCTCTCTCTCTCTCTCTCTCTCTCTCTCTCTCTCTCACACACACACACACACACACACACACACACACGTATCTATTTTTAAATAAATAATGTAACTGGAAATCAGTTTTTGTCTTTTCGTTGTAGTTAATGTGCACGGGATAACGGAAGTTGGACCTCGGTAATTTTGAAACTCTGGATACGGCCTTGCTCCAGACCATTCCCCAACCTGTAGGCGCCCATCCCTGCCCATCCATCCCATAAAAGCCCTAAAACCCTTCAGGTAGATCCAGATCCCCAGCCCCGCCAGGTTGACAGAGGGTAGAGGGCAGAAGCAGCGGGGGTGACGCCTCAGCCATCACCACTCGTATTTTGTGACTAGGAACGAGCGTCTTGTGTGAGCTGTCAAGCTGTTGAGACAGCGCGGTTTTTAACTGGTTTTAACCCTTTTAAAATATCGGGTTTAACCGTTTTTAGCACTGTGTACTTTTTAATAACTTTTTATTTTTATTTTATTTTTATTGGAGCTCGACTGCTGCCTGTTTTACCTTCTTTCTGTCTGCTTCAACCTGCATCATGCCTCTCACCTGCAGCCCTGGGTGTGTCGGCTGTGTGAGGCTGAGCCAGAAAGTTCTGGAGCTGGAGCAGAGCATCTCCACGCTCCACCAAATCCAGGACCATGAGCGCGACGTGGACATTCTTTTCTCCCAGACCCTCGCCACCACCGATGGGGCTCAGCTGGCGGATGCCACATGCCAGCCCGGCGTAATAGCGGACCCCATCTCCGGTTCTCCAAACGGGCTCGGAGGACCGGTGGGCTGCGCGGCGTCCGCGGTGGAGGAGGAACGCTGGTTCCAGCAGGGCGCAAGGCCGAAACCCCCCCTCAGCTCCACTCCCATGCTCCAGGGTGCATGGGCCAGGGTTGGGCCCGGCCAAGGTGCGGGTACGCGGGGAGGCGGCCGCCGATCTTCTCCACCTCTGCCCTTGTCCAACCGCTTCAGCGCCTTGGAGATGGATTGTCCTCCTCTGCCAGCCCCGGGCCGTGGCTTCTCGGGACCCGTCCAGCCGCTGCGGGACCAGCTGGACGCCTGCGGCCCTCCACGTCGCGCCACCCCCCGGACTGAAGCTAGGACAAACCGAGGAGCGCCGACTTCTCGTCGCTGCAGTCTGGGGGGAGCTCATCCCATCAGTCAACAGGTCCTGGAAAGGTCCTCTGCCCAGCTTCAACCAGCTGACATACCACCACCATCACCACCACCAACCACTCTCATCGTCGGGGACTCCATCATCCGTAAGGTCAGGATGAGATGAGCCCTGACCTTCTGTTACCCCGGAGCAACAGTGATGGACATTGCAGGACATATCCCAGACCTCATCCAGAAGCACACAACAGTGAGTAAAGTCATCATCCACGCCGGTACCAACGACACCCGTAAGCAGCAGTCAGAGCTCCTCAAACGTGATTTTATTCACCTTTTTAATCTTTTAAGGACCATGAATGTGTCTGTTTTTATCTCTGGCCCCACTCCCACCATGAGCAGAGGAATTGGCCGTTTTAGCAGACTTTTATCATTAAACACTTGGCTTTCCTCTGCCACCGTCATCCACAATGTTGATTTATAGACAAGTTTAACATCTTTTGGGGCAGGAGACACCTGTTTGGAGCGGATGGGCTTCACCTAAATAGACAGGGGAGCAGCACACTAACAATGAGCCTGGCCTGCCCACGCCCTCCCCTGTCTACTTTACCAGTCCCATCTGCTCCTACATCCTGATGTGTAGATGGTCCCTGCTCCTACCAACCCAGCTCTGGTTTTAACAGTAACGCACATATCGGACTTGGACCTTGCAATACTTCACTTATACCTGTTCTTATCAGCAGAGAGCGGACAAACACCCATAAACCAAACAAATGCAACCCCAGTAATCTAAAACAGTTAATAAAAGTCCCACCTTCAGTTAATACAGTCACTCCGTCACCAGTTACCATTAATATGGCTCTTTTAAATGTTCGCTCTCTGCTGAACAAAACGTTTTTAATAAATGACCTGATTTTAGATCATAACCTTCTTTGTCTGCTTTTAACAGAAACGTGGCTGAGTTCAGATGCACCTGTTGTTCTCGCAGAGGCCTCTCCGCCAGATTTTAATTTTAATTTTTCAACGAGGAGTAGCAAAAGGGGAGGCGGTACTGCTTTTATTAGTTCATCGATACTTGCCGCCAAACCTGTTTTATTTCATAATTTTACCACTTTTGAATATACAGCAGCAGTTTTTAGCTCTCCTCAGATTTTATGTGTCACAGTTTATCGGCCTCCTAAACAGAGTGCCATTTTTATTCAAGAATTTTCTGAGTTTTTATCAATCCTGCACAACTCATTTGAAAGGATCATTTTAGCCGGTGATTTTAATCTACATATAGATAATGTTTCTGATCCTTTTTCAATTGAGTTTTTAAATATTCTGAATTACATGGATTTTAGTCAACATGTCATGCAGCCGACTCACAACAGAGGACACACTCTGGACCTGGTCATCACCCATGGCCTGTCCACCAGTGTGTCCTCTGTTGTTGACCTGGCTGTCTCTGACCACTACTGTGTGTTTTTTAGCATCACCAGTTTTATCCACCTGGAGCCCTCTGTGAGAACAGTAAGGAAGCGTCATCTCACCCCTGAAGTGGCTGCTGGTTTTCTCGAAGTTTTTAGAAAGATCCCTCCCACTCCGGTTACTGCCTCATGTGATCTTATTGCCAGTGATTTTAACAGTAGACTGAAATCCGCTCTGGACCTGCTCGCTCCACTTAAAATCAAAAATATATCTCCAAAACATGCTTCACCATGGAGAAATCAAAATCTAAAACACCTAAAGAGAAACTGCAGAGTCGCAGAGCGGAGATGGAGAAAGAACAAAATAACTATAAATCATCAAATATATACAGAGCTACTTAAAACATATAATAATGCAGTAAGAAATGCAAGAAATGCATACCTTTCCAAACTCCTTCAAGACAATAAACACAATCCCAGAATACTTTTTTCCACCATAAACAACATTCTAGACCGCACATCCAATTCACTTCAGAAAACCCCCTCAGACGGTCTCTGTGAGGAGTTTGCAGCCCACTTCAGGGGGAAGGTAGACACCATCAGAACTAATATTTTATCCTCGATAAGTAATAAGGTTTTAGACCGTTCTGAATGTGTGTCTACACCAGAGGAAACACTGGATAGTTTTGTCCTGGTGGAAGCTGAGACTCTTGATAAAGTTTTCTCCTCAGTGAGACCCACCACATGTGTTCTGGACCCAATTCCAACTTCGTTTTTTAAACAATTCTATGGATCTTTTAGAGATGAGATTTTAACCCTGATGAATTGTTCCCTTCAGACGGGGGTCTTTCCTGCCGCCTTTAAAAGGGGCGGTGGTGAGACCCCTGTTGAAGAAGAGCAATTTAGATTTTAATGATTTAAAAAATTATCGACCGGTATCTAACTTACCATTCTTAAGCAAACTTTTGGAAAAACTTGTTTTTATTCAACTAAATGATTTTAGATTAAATTATGATAAACGGAAGGTGACAGTGTTGGTTCTACTGGATCTAAGCGCTGCCTTTGACACAGTAGACCACACTATTCTTTTAACGCGGTTAAAACGGATCGGCCTCTCTGGTGCTGTTCACAGATGGTTCACATCTTATCTCACAGACAGGACTTTTATGGTGAGTCTGGATACCTGTTCCTCTAGGGTCCACAGCATCACATGTGGTGTGCCCCAGGGATCAATTTTAGGCCCTGTGCTTTTTAACATCTATATGCTCCCTCTTGGCGATGTCATCAGGAGACATGGGGTGAATTTTCACAGTTATGCTGATGATACACAGTTGTACATCTCCGTGTCTCCTGATGACACACAGCCAATGGATGCACTTTTTAACTGTATTTTAGACATTGAATCCTGGATGGCAGAAAACTTTCTCCAGCTCAACCAGGACAAAACTGAGATTTTAGTCATTGGTTCTGAGGCTCAGAGAGAGAAACTTTTACCAAAACTACAATCAATGTCTTTTAATCCTTCTTCACAAGTGAAGAACCTGGGCATCATCTTTGACTCTGAGCTGACTTTTATCCCACACATTAAAAATATCACAAAAATAGGTTTTTATCATCTAAACAACATCGCCAGAGTCCGCCCCATTCTCTCTCGGGCCAATACGGAGACGCTAATGCATGCTTTTATCACCAGCAGAATTGATTACTGCAATGCCCTGCTTTCTGGTCTTCCTAAAAAGAGAACTTCAGGCTTACAACTTTTACAAAACTCAGCAGCACGAGTCTTGATGAGGACCAGGAAGCGGGAGCACATCACTCCGGTTTTAGAATCGCTGCATTGGCTCCCCGTATGTTTCAGAATCGATTTTAAGGTTCTCTTAATGGTTTTTAAGTGTCTTAATGGTCTTGGGCCTTCTTATCTCTCAGAACTGCTTTTACCGTACAAACCCTCGCGGTCTCTGCACTCCTCTGGCAGCCGTCTCCTTGTTATCCCTAAAGTCAAGACACACACCCACGGCGAGGCGTCCTTTCAGTACTACGGCCCTCGCCTCTGGAACAGGCTGCCGGAGGACCTCAGGGCTGCAGAGAACGTTCATGTTTTTAAGAACAGGCTCAAGACCCACCTATTTAGCTTAGCTTTTAACTGATGATTTTTATAATCCACTGTTCATTTATTTATTTATTTATTTATTTTTATTTATTTTATCCTATATGTTTTATTCAATCAGAGTTTTACTATCATTTAGAGATTCACCTTTTTAGCTTAGCTTTTATCTCATTATTTTTATTACTGATTTATTCCTTTTATTTATTTTATTTGTTCTATCAGAATTTTACTATCTTATATTTTAACCTTATTTTATCCTCTTCCGGTGTTTCCTCTGTGGGAGCCCTCTGCCCTGGGGGTGGTGGTCTGCTGTGGTGGCCTGGGTGGAGGTGGGGGTTTCCGCCCTCCCTCCCCTGGGCGCTTTGTGTTAGCGCCTCGGCTGCTGATGTGGATCTGCTGCTGTCGGGGCAGATGGCTCCCTTGATGGCGTTTCCTAACTTAGATGGTTTATCTCATCTGAACTCAGCCCAGTGTGTTACATTTTTATCATATATCCTTTAGCATGTGTTTCTGTGTGCGTGTGCGGTGTGTGTGTGTGTGTGTGTGTGTGTGTGGGTGTTTGACAATGATTTTAATGAGGGTTTTATTTTCTAAATTCCTCTACATTTCAGGGGAGAGAGGGATTATGGGAATTTGGGGTCATTTTAATTTGTAAAGCACTTTGAGTTACATTTATTGTATGAATTGTGCTATATAAATACATTTTGATTGATTGATTGATTGACTCACCCACAGGTGGATCAATGTTGTGTGTGCGTGTATGTCTGGTAATGTAGGTTGGTGTGTGGTGATGTATATGTCTAATATGCATTAAAATTGGGGGCAACGGTCAAGATGGGGGGGTCCTACCACTGGCAGGTAGCAGAATCCCCCATCCTCTACCATCGTCCCCACGCCCCTACATGTCATAAAGCAATTAAAATTGGGGAGGCAGGACAAGGGCTGGAGCCTGAAGTGAGAGACCACTGTTTGGCAGCCCCACCCATCAGTGGTGTAGTCTACATTTTTGTAGTGGGTATACTGTGCTTAAAGACAAAAGTACACTGGTCAGTGCAATGTAATCAAGAATTTTATTTGATTTTTTTTTACACATTTAACTTTAAGAATATTCTTTAATGATTATTTTTGAATTGAATAAATTTACAACAAACATTGCAGAACTGTTGGATTAGTACTGAAAACATAGACAGTATAATAGGTCACTAGCCTAGAATCTAGGATGGCTTGCCAGGCTAATGGGTTACAGCATGTAATCAAGTCAAGTCAACTTTATTTATAAAGCGCTTTACAACAGCATAAAGCTGACCAAAGTGCTTAACAAGCCAACATAAAAACAGTAAAAACAACAGCAATTTTCTAAAATGCTGAAAATAATTTACGATAAAAGACTCAAAATAAAAGAAATAAAAACATGACATAAAAACAAATAATTCAAACTGAATTAAAAGCAACTAAAAACAGATGCACTCACACTGAATTAAAAGCGTCTGAGAACAGATGAGTCTTTAACAGCGATTTAAAACCAGAGAATGAGGGAGCCATCTTAATCTGAATTGGCAGTGTATTTCACAACTTTGGGGCTGCTACTGAGAAAGCTGTCACCCCTGAGCCTCCGCTTTGTTCTCGGTACCTCCAGGAGAAGCTGGTCAACCGACCTCAGGGACCGAGACGGGGAGTGAGCAACTAAAAGCTCAGAGAGATACTGCAGGGCAAGGCCATGGAGAGCTTTAAAAGCCAATAAAAGCACCTTAAACTGAACCCTAAAATCAACAGGCAGCCAGTGCAGGGAAGCCAAAATTGGGGTGATGTGATCCCTCTTCCTTGAACCCATCAATAGGCGTGCTGCTGCATTTTGCACCATTTGAAGATGGGAGAGGTGAGACTGAGAGAGACCAAGAGGTGAGACTGAGAGAGACCAAGGTACAGTGAGTTACAATAGTCAAGCGTGAAGTAATAAACGCGTGAATCACCTTCTCAAAATCATGCTTGGAGAGCACATGCTTAACCTTGGCAATCCTCCTTAAATGATAAAAACTTGCCTTTGTTACAGCACTGATTTGCTTGTCCAGAACTAGGTCACTGTCAAGCAGAACTCCCAGATTGGTCACTACAGGTTTCAGAAATGGGGCCAATCGACCAAGGTCAGCTGAACAACGTGCACTGGACACACTGGGACTAAAAAGCATGACCTCAGTCTTATCATTATTGAAGTGTAAAAAATTAGCCGTCATCCAAGATTTAACCTCATCGAGGCAGTTTAAGAGAGGATCTAATGAATTAGGCAGGCCACGTTTAATGGGAATGTAAACTTGGGTGTCGTCTGCATACAAGTGAAAAGAACACCCATGTTTCCTAAAAATTGAACCCAGAGGCAGCAAATAAAGGGAGAATAGCAGAGGGCCAAGCACCGATCCTTGAGGAACCCTGCATAAGAGAGGGGAATGAGATGACGTAAAGCCAACTATAGATACAGTAAACGACCTCTCAGCCAAGCAGGACACAAACCAGTCCAAGGCAACTCCTCGAACCCCAACAAAATGTTGCAGCCTAGAAATCAGGAGGTTGAGAGACATTGCAGGCAGACTGAATGATTTCTGAAAAAAATTTTCTCCTTTCCCCCATCACCACAGCCTGATAGCAATGAAGAGCATTTCTTAGCATCTGGAAAGAAATCAGTAGTCTATCCTTTTTCCATTTCCTCTCAGCCATTCGACATTGTCTTCTTGCATTGCGCGTGCATTCATTCATCCACGGCTCAAGTTTAGCCCTGGGCTTCCTGAGCTGCAACGGGGCCACTGAATCCATAATGGTGCTGCAGCAATCATGGAACTGTGAGCTAAGTTCATATACATCGTCAGAGAAAGATTCTAGGTTATCAGAGATCATATCAAATGCATCACAAAAATGCGGGGCAGTTCAGGGGTTAACAATCCTAACCTGCCGAGGAGGAGCACATGATTTCAGATCATTCTCAGAGAAGACTACTTTAAAAAGTACAGGCTTATGATCTGAGAAAACAGCTTCACAAACCTCAAGGTCAGAAACAGACAGATCAGATGTTAAAACAAGATCAAGGACATGTCCCTGCTCCTGAGTCGGTTCAAGAACATGCTGCACCAAATTACAAGAGTCCACAATTCTCAAAAATTCATTCACCATGGGTCTATCAGGACAACACACGTGAATGTTAAAATCTCCTAATATCAGCAGCTTATAATAAGCAGGCAACACTTAAGTTAAAAGTCCAGCAAACTCACGTGGGGGACGATAAATTACCATACAGAGCACAGGATCATGCCTACCAAGTTCAAAGAGATGACATTCAAAACTGGAAAAACTTCGAGGTAGGCAAAATCGCTTACATTTGAAGGAGTCCTTAAACACTAGCAGTTCCCCCTCCACGTCCCGAGACACGTGAAGAATTAAAGTAGCAACACTTAGGAGTCAACAATTCAGAAAAGGTGCTAGACTCACTTTCTGGCGTTGTCCAAACCTCACAGAGAAGATCCAGACTATTAGATGTGAAGAAGTCCATGATAATAACAGTCTTGTTTGACAGAGACCTCGCGTTAACCAATCCAAACTTGACAACAGCCGGCTTCCCCAAGTTGTTGGATGTCCTCGAAGCTTTGCGAAAGTACCGCAAATTGTTAAAATTAACTCCGTGTTGCCGATGACGCGACGAATAAGCACCGCGCAGCCGGGCCCGATCCAAGCAATCCAAGTCTACAACAGGCACCAGCCAGGTGTCAGGGGGATTTGTCAGCCGTCGAGGATCCAGGGAGCAAAACGCGCCATTCACCCGAACCGGGAAAGGCGCCCGACAGCAATTCATTTTCGCCAGCCTTCCTTCTCTCTTCCCCCTGCGGCGTTGCCTCCTCCTCCAGGGCGGCGGCGCTGGAACACGGCACAGGTACGGCAGAACTGAAGCCAGAAATGGGGGCAAAGCCTTCTGTCCATCTCTATAAAATCCTGTTGAGTCTCCAGCAGAAATCTTGAGATCCAGGAGCTGTTGAGGCTCATAGATCAGCAGAGAGTTTGCATCAAGAATAAAAACGGATAAAACCAATAAAACCAAAGACATCTCAAGCCCAAAATGGCACGCCAAGCACACCGGCGCCATCTTGGTCCACTTAATGCTCAACTTAAGTGGTCTGAATTGTAGGCAAAACATGTTCAAATATCAAGAAGTAAAGAACTATTAATTTTTCAAAAGCAAATTCAACCAAATTAATGTGTAGACGTATAAAACTTTCCAAATGTGTTTGTTCTCAGGCTCCTTAGGTTTCATTTGTTATCTTGTCTGTGTTGCAGAGTGGTGCTTTCTTAACCATGTTGTTACATACTTCCTTGGCTCAAAAAAAGATTAACAGGAGGCCCATTTATATTTATCATCATGAGATTACTTACATTTGACAGTAACAGAGAAGACCTTTTATCAGAACATACATTGTTCATTAGGCTAAAGTCTCTTTTCACGTTTTCATGCAAATGAAATGTTTAAGGTTTTCAGGTTCCCTGCTTTGGTCCTCAATGAAGTCTCTCATGCCATTAACAGCCTGGTTTTCAAAAAGATTAAATCTCTTACAAAGTCTCTTTACTTCTGTCTCACCATGTCTGATACTGGGTTTAGATGGCCAACTGCTTTTATCAAGTATGCTCAGATCATGCAGGATTTCCCCTTGAAATGAGAGTCGCTTCTCTATATTACTGACCAAGTTTGCATGAACTGATTTGCAACTATTGGTTTTAGTTTGGGATTTGACTCTAAGGGAACAGACCCAAAGTGTCCTGAAACATTTGCTTCACTGGCTTCCACTGATTTTTCCCCTGTAGAGTCTTTAAAGGATCTCAGAACACAAATAGTGTGTTTTAGTAGTTATTCTGCTTTTAAAAGCGTGACAGACTGTGCTTGAAGCTGCTGGGATAGGTTTGACAGTTCAGAAAGTGTCATACATTAGTCCTAGGTCAGAAAGAAATTTTGTGCTTTGCAAGTGATGTGCTAGTCCATTATATATTTGCCTCTCTTTTGCGCTCCTTGTTTGGTCCACAGCAGCATTTTCAAAATGTTTGCTGAGCGCACCATAGGACCTCCACACTGCTTTCACAGTGCGGAAGCTGCTTGCTCTCAAAGCTCTCAAAACTCTGCCAATTTGTTGAACATGTGAGCCCACTTCTTGTGCAGCTTCCAGAAGTTCTCTGGAGTTTTTACTGGACTGGCTGTATAGATTATGAATCTTATCCATGAATGCTTTAAAATGATTTACTGATACGACCTCATCTATTGTGTCTGATACAGCAAGCTCAAGTCGATGGTTCATACAGTGCCATGTGAAGAGGTTAGGATACCTTGCAGTCAGCCTGGTTGCCACACCTGAGTTCCTGCCCAACATGACACTGGCTCCATCAGAAACAAAGGCAATCCAATTTTTTGCAGCCACTCTTCACTGAAGCCTGCAGTGTCCAAACAAGTTAGTAAAGCTTTCTCTATACTTTCTGCTGTTTGGCTTTCCAACTCGACCAGCTCCAGGAAAACAAATTCAGGAGTGGCTCCATCAATTGAGGCTTTGACATTGACAATCATAGCAGACTTGTGACTGACAGATGTAGTCTCATCAATGAGAACAGATAGTTTGCTTGAAGAAGACACAATGCTGTTCACAATTTTTGCCTGCATTTCTTTTGCAAAATGGTCCACAATTTTAGTGCAACTATACCTGGAGCGTAGACTAGTGCCCAAGTTGACGCCATTTTTTTCCTGAAGTTCAATGAGATCGTCATGATCAGTAAAAGGTCTATTCATCTTTGCAATATAATATGCTGTCCTGAACACAGCATCCATCTCGGCAAGCACAGCATCTGTTGCAGCTTTCACCATACTTCCAAGCAAATCCTGTCCACATTTTTGTGTAAGTTTCTGAGCTATTTCATGAGCCCTGGAATTCTCATGCCGCCGAATTTTGTTCCGGAGTGAAGACAGTGCTGTTTCTCTGTTCTCATTGGAGCCTGATGACTGGATCTTGAACAAGGCCCGCTCCTCAGAAATGGAGATCCTCTTCTCAGTCAGCACACCAGTTGACTTTGAGGTATTGCAAACAGCACATCCTGCAAGTAAATAAAATGATCATAATTGTGTCATTTAAAATTTTTCCCAATACCAGTATTACTAGTAGTCTAGTAATACTAGTGCACTAGTGGTACATCTACTAGTGCACTAATTCTCAACATACATCTACAATTAGAATAATTAACTGCTAATATTTTTACACCATTACTAACTAAAATGTGAAAATGAAGTGATTAAACTTTATTTTTATATTTCTATTCTTTTAATGACGGGCGCAGGAGTCAAAGGTGCAGAAGCACGTGCACACGGACCTGCAGAAGATATGAGCAGAACGTTCTTAGTTGCAGAGGAGGCATCGTCCAAGGCACGAACAGCAGAACACAGAGCAGCTAGCAGGACCTCAGGGGACCTGCTACCTGACCTGGATCTGGGCCTTGGGGCGGGACTGTGACTCGCCCGCTCACGGCGTGGTGAATACTGGCCAGAGCGAGGGCAGCGGTCACCTGAGCGAGACAACCTCCTTCTGGAGGAGTATCGGGAACCCTCTGTTCATTAAAAGAGACGCGGCATCGATCACTACCAGGGCGCTGAGATTTCTGGAACCCCTCACCAGCCGGTGGGGGACTCTGAGCCTTGGCGAACCTTCTGGACCTGTTAGTGGGAGAACCTGGAGGCTTAAAAGGCTTATTAGAGTTCTGGGCCTGTGAGTGAGCTCCAGGGAGAAAGCGATGAGAGGACCGGTGGTATACGTTTGCGAGTCTCCGGCTCCGATACCCCTTCACGTCGTAGCGTGGAGGAAGCAGCTCTCACTGCTAGGACCGAAGCGGTATCGGAGGAGGATTTACCCACTGGCTTCTTCCATCCCCGGAGAACATTCACACCCGAAGTAGGCCTCGAATAGCCTCAGATAAAATGTTTGAGGGTCCTCCAAGCACCCTGTTTTACAGCCATAGCCAATTTCAGACCGGCTGCCATCGCAGTTTCAGCATATTCCTTTTGAATAGCTGTTTCCGGTCGGGTGTAATCGCATCTGATTTCATCCAGCTGCCAGTCAATGAACTCTCCCACACCGTCGGAGGTGAGTATTATCAGGAAGATTTTGTCCTGGAGGCTAGCACTAGGATATCTGTCAAAATGATGGCGAAGCTCGCGGAGATAAGAATGTCTTTTAACGCTTTGAGCCATCCGATAAATGTCATCGGTTGTAACAGCCCGAGGCAACAAGCTGCTGATAGGAGCTGGAACAGATGCAGATTCCACTGGAGGGGGAGGGGATAGTGTCCCCCCTCCCGACCCATAGGAGTGAAGGAAGCCTTTGCTTTAGCCTGTGCCAGCTGCTGTTTCAACTCAAGAATCTCACGATCTTTGTCCTTGATCATCATTATCCCCTGTTTATGCTCTGCAGTAAGGTGATTTAGGTCTTCAGTCAGGTTAGCAATCCTCTGATCTGCAACAATCTGTTTTTCTCTCATAACTGTAGATATCAGTTTCTCAGTGTCTGTCTTGTCCTGCTTCAGGGTTCCGATTTCTCTAACCGCCTCAGTATTAGAAACTCTGCACTTCTGCAACTCCTCTTGTGCGCAGCTGAGATTTGCCACCTCAATATTCCAGAGCCTGGCTAGAAGGATAGCAAAATGACCCAAAGCTTCAGTGCATGCAGCAACCTTAAGTTTCTCTGCGCCAGTGAAAATCAGCTTAGCTTGGTCCTTCAACAGGTTCTTTAAATCAAAGGGTGAGCATTCAGTCACACCATCGCTGAAGTCAGAAAGTGGAATAGAATCAAAGTTCTAACAGCAGATTCAACAAACTGTTCTGTTCTAATGGCGGAGGTTTAAGTGCAGAAGCACTTGATGAAGCATCATCCCCAAGCTGAGACATGTTGTTCTGTTATTTTTCTTAAAAAGAATAGAAGCACAGAAACACAAGAAAACACAGTGTCGAAGATGCCAAGAGATGGCGCTAGAGGTGCACGGGCAGGTAGGGGAGGGTGAATGAGAGCGGAGAGGGAGGAAGGGTACGTCACATCCGCCTTCTTCTCCGAGCAGCTGTCCAAGGTGGAAGATGCAGGAGATGAGAGGCGCGGACGATTTTGTTTTACTTAGTTTTAAACACAGCTTGAGTCGCCAGAGCGGACCCCGAAGGGATCCTGAAATAGATCGCAGACTGACGCTGCGACAGTGGGTGGAAAACAGCGGTTGAATTTACAAAATTTGGTCGCAGTTATCATGCGTAGTGAATGCTAAGCTAAGCTAGCTAGCGACAGCTAACGGCTCAAAAATATGGTTTAACTTAATAAAATAAAATAAACCATGCAGCGAGATGGCATGCCTTGAACGGAATCAAGGTTCTCGTAATTATTTGCCAGTAAAATATGTCCCAGCGCGGCAGACACGCGAGGTGACAAACAGCTAGCGTGCGGCCTAAAAATCGACACACTCTTGGGAATAATTCCGGCAATCTCAGTGAAAACCGAGAGAAAGTTAACTTATTAATTGCGCTGGCATGTACAGCAGCTAAACTGGTATATGTGAGTTGGAAATAAATAACGCGGATGATCAGTTCAGCATTAGGATTTTAGCGCTAGGTGCTAACACGGGCCTCGAGTGTTCGCGTCTGAGTTACACAACGCACAACATGAAATAAAAAAAAACCAGACAAACACATTCAATCCTCTTAGATATCAAACAATAAATAGCAAACTGCTTGCAAAAGACAGACTTGGCACTTGTCATGAGACAGCGCTCAACTGAAGATAGTGGAGAGGCCTCCACTGTGATCAACCCAGCAAATTAGTAAGTTTTAGCAAAATTGAACCAGTCTGAAGTGTTTGGATTTTAATAGCGTGGATAGGCTCGCCGTTGTACAGACAACTTTTGGAAACCAGGCTGACTTGTTATAGTTATTTAGGAAACCTGGCTGGCATTAGCCATTATATAAACCTGGCTTGCTCGACCATTATATGTAGCGTGAGGGCTATAGCCACATATTTATAAAAGGATCAATGAGATGAAATATTAATCTTAATGATCTTTAAATGTTAATTTAACATTACTCTAGGTTCCTTTACCGTAAGTAATCCACACACTTCAGAATAATTCAGAGTCAAGAAAATAGTTATGAAAATAAATTTAATACTATATTTCTTAATCAATGATGACACAGGACAAATTACGATGAATGATGGTTAAACAAGATACTGAGACAATTAATGAGGTGATGTAATGTAAGCTAGATGAGGTTGCCTAATCAGCATTAAGTGTCTTAGATCCTATGATGTCTGGGTTAAATCAATTTGGATGGTTTAATAAGTTATCAAATTAATAAAGACCATTTGACACCAGCGTGCAGGGCTACGACACCTGTGTGGAAGATCCCGTTGATCCAAGGGTCAGCTAGAGGTTGTTGCTGACGGGTGACAGTGAGGAGGACCTCTGAGGTAGGGAGCCAGTAGCAGGGCCCCGATACGAGCCGATGGTCTGGGTGACTTCCGGGTGACTGCGGCGTCTGGTGAAGTTTCATTGCCTTAGGGGCAGTTTACAAAAATAGTTGACCTCGGGTCAAAAAGAGAGGATGGTACCTTTTATTAAGCTTTGTTTTCCGGCCGGCCGAACCAAAGAAGCGTAGCTAGAGTTGTTTTAGGTTCACCCCTTTGGGAGGAGTAAACCTTGTCAAGATTTGTCAGTGACTTGAGCAGGAACTGACCTGTTCCGGCCGGCACGGAGGTTTTATGATTTCTAATGTTTATTAATTTGGGCGAATCAAATTTTGACACGTTAAAGTAGGCGTACCAAGATGCCTCAGACATCATGTCGTCTCAGCAACACTTAAAGGTGACTCATGCTTAATGTAGTGTAAATCTTATTAAACCTTAATGTGAGTGCAAATTAAATGTTCAAACGCAATACTATTATCTGTGTGAATGTTTATAATGACAGATTAGCATTACTTCAATGAACCCTAATTTGTGTAATTAAAGATATCAAACACTTCCTTACAGGAACAGATATTCATTTTAACTCCATCATTCATTATTATATGACATTAGATTTCACATATTGTCTTCAAAAAGCATGATTATACATTTATGTTATAGTCTTTCACGAGGCAGGAAAGGTGAACTTTATTCAATAAAGAGATAGGAAAAGTCTTGCGTCAGAATCCTTGACTTGTGATGTCTCTGTGATAGCTGCTGGAGAAGTCGGAGACATTTAGACCAAACTAAGAGTACATGTCTCTGGACACGATCAGAGTGTCCCGACGTGTTGACATGACCTGAAAAGTGTAACACAGTTCATTTAGAAGAAAAACCATGAGGGCCATGACGTTGCACATGAGTGACAACAACTATGTAAAATGTCTGACAAGTAACCATCTTTACTAAACTTTTAAAATTTCTCACTTCAAATTACTACTTACATATGATCAAATGTTCCCAGAGGAAAATTTTACTGCTCAACGTTATCTTTTCTTAAGCTCAGGAGACAAAGATTTGACTCTCACTCTCGTCTCATTTCAGTTTTGTTATTTTCTCATCTATTTCTCCTAAAATTCACTAGGAGAAATAGGGTGAGACATAAAGTAAGGTACAGGAGTCATACTTGAGACTTTATAGAGACATCTTGGAGAACTTTTCTTGAACATTTTTATGTCTCCTTAATTATATTCATTGAGGATGATGAGCAATAATGGAGCTTCAAATGAGATATACATGTTTATCTCCTTTGTGGCTCAATTATTGCTCCATTTTATATATAAAAAGGAGCAATAATTGAGCTTCAAATGAGATATATATTTTTTGTGGCTCAATTATTGCTCCTTCCTTCCTTCCTCCCTCCCTCCCTCCCTCCCTCCCTCCCACCCACCCACCCATCCCTTTGTGTCTGTCTGAAAAGCAAAGAATAAAACAAAATTCCAAAATAGAAACTTCTTTATTTGAAATGCCAGATGCTTAACTGCAGTTTTCCAAAAACAAAACTTCCCAGAGGTGAGCTCTCAAACAGCAAAAGACTGCAAAGGCAGCCTAACCAAACTGACAATCACACTTGCATCTTTCAAATATTATTTGTGCTACATAACATTTTTTAAAAGCTTTCAAAATTGTTTGAAAATATTCCTGTCCATTGAACATTTAGAGAACCTGAACAGCTGAACACATATGCCTTGTGTCTGTGCAACTTTAACAACAACTCATTTAACAGCTCTCAACACAGCAGTACAAGAATGAAAAACATTTTAACAACTTACGGTTTTCCATCCCTCATGAGTTTATTTTCCCATTGTGCCACGTTTAAGTCTTTTTGGCTCTCGTGCGGCATTTGTTTATCAATGCCTTTTTCATCTTGGTTTTCTCAACCGGTGTCCATCCAGCCAGAGTCCCACATCGCATGACGTAAGCTACGAGAAAAAAATTAAAGCACAAATTATAAATCCACTCCTCACACATACACTTATAGTTCTGTGTTTTTAATTTGGAATTAGTTGTCTGATTTATGGCCTAGTATGATTCAACAGGCATAGTTTTCTGAATGACACGTTTTAATTATTTTAATTACGTAAAATATCATGTTTTAATGATTGTCGATTCCATTTGCTCTCACCATTTCACATTTGAGTATGAGGACTTGATAACATAATACTGGAAATATTAACTTTCAAAAGTTCAATCAGTAATCACACTCACGAGAAAAAAAATGGACTACTCACTTAGAATCCCACTGACTCTGGACTTGTCCAGGACCCTCTTCCCTTCGGGCACTTTTCCATGTTTTCCAAACGCCACAGCATTTTGGCAATCCTCTGGACTGAAGAACTCATCAAAAAGAAGATGGAATAAGCGAAGGCAGTCCTTCCTTGCCTCAGAGTGAATTGCAGCCAGACGTGTTGAAGACAGAAAAAGGCCACTTTCTGGATACAACTCTTGCTTCCCATGTGCCGTCTTTGTAGTTCCAGATCCACCTAGCGGTAGCACCTGCTCCACTCTGTCCAGAAATGTCCTCAATGACTCCATCTGTTCTCCACCTATAACACAGAAAATAAAATATAACTTATTTGAAAAGCCTTTCTCCTTCCATCCATCATCTATACTCGTTTTATTTTTTTTGCAGGGTTGCTAGGGGCTGATGCCTATCTCCAGCAGGCAGGGCACACTCTGGACAGGTCACCAGTCTATCACAGGGCAACACAGACACACACAGGACAAACAACCATGCACACACACACACACTCACAACTAAATATAATTTAGAGAGACCAATTAATCTGGCAGTAATATTTTGACTGTGGGAGGAAGCCGGAATACCCAAAAGGAACCCATGCATGGGGAAAACATGCAAATTCCATGCAGAAAGACCTCAGGTGAGATTCAAACCCATGATCTTGTTGCTGCATGGCAACAATGCAGTGGCGACTTGTCCATAGAAGCTTGGGCTCCACCCTCTCCGATATGAAGGGTAAAATAAAAAAATACAATTTAAATACATATATTGACTATAATTGTGAGTGCCTACATTAAATCTGAATTATTTACACATTATTTACACCAGCTGTGTCATTAAACAGTGAATTTCCCCCAACAAACTAATTTCACTCTTGGGACACTGGAAAAGGCACCCCTGAACTTCAGCTAAACAACCAATCTTGTTGGATTGCTAAAGAAAACTGGATAATTTTTTGGACAATAAACATCACAGAATTTAATGTCTCTGGGTGACTCAGCTGTATGAAATAGCATGCTGAAAGGTATTGGATTGGATCGCCTTCACCCTCTCTCACTCCCTCGTACACGCACACACGCACGCACACACACACACACACAGAGGAAGGAACATTTGTGTGTTCTTTATTAAAAGTTGGAATAGCATAAAATAGCCAGGGCTGCACTTAAGGTGTGGAACACTGAAAACCCATTTTTTAATTATCATTTCATTATAATCACTGAGTTTTTCATGCAGGCTGAACATGAAAATAGTCTCCTACACCTATTTCCTGTATTAGATTCTGATAGAAAATAGACGGTGAAACTCTAGGATTAGAAAATCCTGACAGATCTACGTCACACTGTCACTTAACATTCATGGACTCACCCATCTTGACTCACGACGGGGAAGGCTGGTGTTGATTTAGCGTCCAGGAAACAGCAGAGAACGTCTGGGCTAGTAGAAGCTAACCGTTAGCATTAGCGACTCCACCACACAGCAGAACTCCTCCAGGCTTGTGTTATTTGTGGAGATAAAACATCAACTTCAATTGCATGTTCCCTTAGAGGGATGCGAGTGGGTAGGGTGTAGGGGTCGACCGATTTATTGGTCGGCCGATTAA
>SSNS01000343.1:0-17693 GCA_006937985.1 Aphyosemion australe
CATCCAAGAGGCTCCTTCAGTTCTAAACCTCGGGTTGTGAGTAGGAGGCTCAGAAGTTGAGGTCAGAAACAAACACACTGATTGTGCTGCAAGTCTTTTTTTTTCTTTCTTGATAAAGTAAAAACATGATTTTGTCTAAACTGAGGTGATGTTTCCCAGATCATGTCGTCTGTAGCACTCATTATAACTACATAAAAATGTATGGCCATCAGTGATGGGCAGCAAAACACCTGATTGGAGCATCACTAATATAAACCATTTAAAAAGCCCTATTTAATAAAATATCAAGACACAAACTCTAAAAGTAACCTAACAGTGACTTAAACACTTTGAGTATGTGACACCAACACAGAAACTTACCACAACAGAGCCTTGGCATCAGATTCAGAGGGATGGAGTCACGATGAACAACAGGTGTCTGTAAAATAGAAAACCGTTTTCATTGATGATTAAAGCATTTATAAAGCTTTAGTGAAGAACCTCACACCACAAGAACAGCTTCTGCCCTGCTGCTGTAGGCCTGCTGAACACCAGAAAACCATTTTAACCACACAGACCTGAACTAGTCCCCCCATGTTTATGTCCCAGCCTCTTATGTTATGTTTCTTTATATGTTCAACATTTATCATGCATAATCTTTTTATTTGATGCATCTGTACGTCTCATGACTGTAAAGTAAAGGTCCTTGGAGGGATAATAAAGTTGAACTGTCTCCTGCATCAAGCTTCCTCAGGGTCACGTATAGCGCCGATGTGCACGTTTTTAAATGTAAAGCTGAACCTTTGTGATCTCATTAACAGTACGAGGCAATAGCAGACGTTTACCAGATGAGACGTTCCAGAAAAACACCTGAGTGTGCGCGTGCGTTACCACACGAGGCCGACCGTGCCAGGTCACGCAACACACTGATGAGACTCGGATATATTATTTATCCTAAAAGACTTTAACAAATCAGCAGAACTTTCACTCACGTGTTAGTTTTTTATCTTGACATATTCCCTCGTGACCGGCCCGAACTCCTTTCTATTTGCTCAAGTGAAGAGAAACGAGGCATTACTCCCGCATTTTAATACCACTTATTATTTAGAACACATCTGCACAAAGATAATATTAAAAACCTGCCTGTGAAACGTCATTCAAAGCTGCTGCCATGTTCACATTTAACCTAAAACACAGAAACACGGAGGCTTGAGTCACCCCACTAGGTTAAGCTAGCATGTTAGCTAACATGAGGCATCATAAAGTTCAGCTACCATTACAACCTGGGTTTGTAGGCTACACGGTGGGTCTATCTGACAATAAAGAGTTTCAAAGCAGTTATTTATAGGTTATTATTTATGATGCGATGGAAAGATGGCAGACTGACGAGTTTATTCTTTCCTCCAAAGCTTCTCCACTAGGGGGCGCAGTTTCCACAGAAAACACAATTTTAATGTTTCACAAACGAATTCATGCTAACATTTTAAAACTAAGACATGTTTAGACCAGATACATTTGAAATATACACAAAATACATAAAATACATTCTTATATAGGCCTGTTTTCAGTGCAGGAAAAGCAGATGTAGCTATATGTTAGCTGAGATGATAAACTGGAGCGATGCGGAGCTAGGGTGACCAGATGTCCCGCTTTGTGCGGGACAGTCCCGCATTTTCATCACTTTTCACACGTCCCGCAAATTGAGACAATGTCCCGCATTGACAGTCTCCCGTTCCGAATTTCAATCTTGCATAAACGGTGTGGAGAAAGCCGCCTGTTGCTGTCAGTCGAACCAGGAGGCGGGACTTTAACGCCGGTCCGGAGCGCTTGGGGCGTGCACCCGAACCACCAAAACAGAAGCGTCAGCGAGAACGGAGGAAAGATGAACACCGTGGCGAAAATGCTGTTAGAATAAACTCGTGGGTTGAAAGTGTTCATTGAGACTCTGTCAGGGTCTTTGTGTTGTTTCTCAGAGTCATTTTTTGTGTCACGGCGCGGAGTCTGATATGAAACAGAGCAGAGAATCCAAGAGTCACAAAAAAATATGTTGGTCTGAACTGAAGCAGGGTTCCCAGTAAGTAGACAGGTCCCAAATGAGTTTCTAACACACACAAGGTGCTGGAGTTATTTTTATTTCAAATACATACAAGAAACTCTTTTAAAGCACATTAAAGAGAGAATTAAATGTAAGCCTTCATTATTTTTCTCAGAAATTTGAGGAAAAAAGTCATTCTAAGGAACCCTGTTAGATTAGATCTGAATTTCTTCAGATTTAAGTCAGTGATGTTTTTTCTCTCTCCCCTAAATATTTACTAGAAAAGATGTGTTGTCATTTTGAAAAAAAACCCCACCATTTTGTTTCTGAATTAAGAAAAAAATAGCAAAAAAGTATGAATATTTGTTGATTTTATTGGAAAATGTATTAAAAACAAACTTAAATAGATCTAAAATTGTTACTGGTACTTTTACTGTCATTCTGTTGTGGAAAATATTCAATGAAAACTCTGAAAAGCTGCTAAAACCTGCATATTTTTTACTGTGGGCCTTTCTATATTATTAAAATGAGTTGATGGGTTTAAAATCCTTTTAGCTAAAGCTAATCAGAACCACTAGAAGGTCCAAAAAGCCTGAGTTAAGCTGTGGTAAATAGAGGAGCTGTGAAATAGTCTGAAAACTTTTGCTTGTTCTAGTTGAATTCAAATAGAATATATAGTACATGAAATATATGATGATAATAATAATAATTATAATAACTATGTATATTTACCAGTGATGTTGGAGCTAAAAGGCAGAAAATAAGTTTTTTTTTTTTTTTTACTTTTTAACTTTATCTTGTTAAATTGGAATTTTACGTTGTCCCACATTGAGTAGTCTCTGTCCCACATTTGGCGAGTTGGGATCTGGTCACCCTATGCGGAGCTCCAGGAGCTTCTCTCCGTTAGATCTGCAGCTCAGATCATCTGACAGCTCACAGGGACTGTGGAGCACACACCTGTAGCTGACTGGGGAAAAAAACTTAAGGAGCGCGGCTTCGATCGCAATAAAAAGCAAGTTATGTCCAAAATACACGGAAGTCCGCAACAGCGTAGAGACCGCCCCCATACCTCCTTTTTGCCGCCATCGCGTAATCTTTTATAAAACTGACATGATTGCGCAACATTACCGCCACGGTCTGAGCTCTTATAAATGACCTTAGGCTCCCAGATGCCGCATCAGCGTTGCGGCAAATTGGCTGCATTGTTTTATAAAAGAGGCTTTAGCTTGTGAGTTTCATAACATCCTTTGGCCTTATCTTGAACGTTGCTCTTCAAACTGCGCCATCTTTCGTTGCTGCGTGCACTTGGCTCAGAAGTCCTTCATTGCTGATGACCGTTCATGCACCGTCAGCCCACTCGCGCTGATGAACAGTTTGAGTTTTCACTATAATTTCCATGAAGCACGTACAGACACAAGTGGTTTCCTCTAACTGGTGAATTTATTCCACACGTGAAAACTAAAGAAAAACATGAACAAAGTAACAATTAATTCTTGAGGCAAATCTTGACAGAAAAGCACATTTTTTATTTATTTTTCCAAAACAATTTATTTTAATGGTCTAAAAGACTATAATAGGACGTAGATATCCACGCTATTATAGGTGATGACTCCTTTAAATCTTTTGTTTTTCTTCTTTTTCTAAAGCAACATTCCGCAACTTTTACACCTTAAAATTATGCTTTTTTGTAAAGTTTTTGCGTCATAGTATTATCTATTATGTCCATTTTCATACCTGTGATAGTGTCCCACGTCTGTTTACTGCGCTATACAGTTTTTGTGCTTTGGGTAGCGCCGGAAGTACTGACTGGGTGTTGTTTTACGGCAGAATATGGCAAGCCAAAGGGATAAAAAGCGCACGTTCTAAACGCGCGTTATGTCCGCCAAAATGCGCGTCTTGAACGTGCGTTTTGATGCCAAAGGGGGCAAAAACTCACGTGTTCTAAAAGTGAGCATTATGTCCGCCAAAACGCACGTCTTGAACGAGTGTTTTGGCGGACATAATGCAAGTTTAGAACGCGCTTTTTTATCCCTTTGGCTTGCCATAATTGTATAACGTAGACTCGCTGTAGCAGTGGCAGATTCACCAAAGAAAGCTAGAAATCCCTTATCAGAGGAATCTAGGAAAAGAAAAGAAGAACGTGAAAGAGCAAGAGCAAAGACCAGAGTTATTATTGGGCCGTCTTTTCCTCGCTGGAGAGCTCTTTTAGAAAGAACAGCATGAACCACGGACTCTGACCTAGCCGTGCTGCTAATGGCTAGGTAAGTAATAAATGATTTCACCAGGGTTATTGTGTTTGGTCGGGCATAAAGTTGTTATACAGTCCTGATAAAACTATTTATTCAATGTGTGGAGGTGGAAAAGTTTTCGTTGTTTTGCCTGACATTAGAAATGTAAACATGCCACTTTTGCCCGAGAGAGAGATTTAATGTTACGACAGTGACGTTACGCAGCAAGCCTCTAGAGGGCGACAGAGACCATATAACTGCAAAGTTGCAGAATGCTGCTTTAACACAAATGTATAATCATTTTTCATTTGTTTTATCGTTATATGACTTTCTGTTTTCTAATATTTAATTTATTTTATATTTTGTTGTTTTGTTTTAAGATTATTTATGACTTTATGATTTGTTTTGCTGATCTTTGTGATTCTCTTTCTGTGATAAGTGCTATAGAAATAAAATTTACTCACTTACTACTTGTGTCAAAGAGAATACTAGTGGCTAAATGTAGTATTTTTAGAAACAGTCAGTGAGAACTCAAAGGGTGAAAAAGATCACACTCATCCATCAGAGCCTGTCTCAGATCACATTTAACAATCATTTCCAAACAGTGAGTTCTTTGGCGTGTCTTTTGCATCTGCTGCTTTGCTAACTGCTTAACTATTGTTTGCTCAAAGTGCTGAAAGGTCAGTGAGCATGCAAATAGCATCAGACGTTACCAGTTTTCAGGACAAACTGCCCCACAGGAGGATTTCAGTAGCTCTCTGGTTTAAAGCAACTGGACCCTAAAGGTAATGTGATCCTTTCACCTCTAGCAGCTGCATGTGTGATTAGTCTTGGA
Source organism: Aphyosemion australe (assembly GCA_006937985.1). Lineage (NCBI taxonomy): Eukaryota > Metazoa > Chordata > Actinopteri > Cyprinodontiformes > Nothobranchiidae > Aphyosemion > Aphyosemion australe. The sequence goes on from SSNS01000343.1 coordinate 5,078, forward strand.
GCTTCTTAGCACAAGAAAACTGAATATTTTACAAAAACACAAATGTTGATAGGTTAACGTAACTACTGTAAAGTGGAAGACACAAAAAGTTGCTCTTCACTCAGCCGCTGGGCTGACGGCTTAAAATAGTCAAATGGGATTAAAAAAAAAGGCAGAAAACATGTTTCATGTGACTAAAGATTATGTTCTAAATGTTTCTTTGCTTTGCAGTAGAGCATTGTTTGTCTCCTGATGATAAAATCTAAAACAAGAATTCCTCTGTGGGCCACAGAAATGTTTAGTTCAGTGGATTTAATCTGTGGGACTCGTCTTATGCAAGAAATTATTCACTGGTTGATCAAACTGTCACACATTAGAATTTATTCACAAGGCCCTCAAATGCAAATCATCTGCTGAGCCCTTTCTCATCCACTGTAATGCTTGGTTGGGGGGGCGGTATTCAAACTATAAGTAGGTAACAGTAGTTTTGGAGAGTACTGTGCAAATATCTGAAAACATTCTGAGACAAAAACTGAAGCGACAGATCGCTGGAGCTGAACAACAAGCTAGAATGAGTCACACACCGTGTTTGTGAAGAAGCTTATTTAAGTGTAAACTGAACAGGTTTAGGAGTGTGAGTGTGTGAATGTGACTTGTAAAACCTTTAGAGTGGTCTAAAGAGAATTCCATCTGCCTTGTTTCTGATCTATTCTGACTGAACTCAGCAGTGAACACAATCACATGTAAACATTGAGGTATTTTAACCTGATAACAAACTCAATGATTTGAAAATCATTGGCTTCAATTTCACTTTTTAGTTTGCAGAAAAGAGGAAACGTAGAACATAAGAGAAATCAGAGGTTTTAGTCTTCTACCTGAGTGGTTTCGTTATGCTGGTAAATGAATAAACTAGAGAGGCTTGTGTGGAGGTGTTTGTTCTGGTCTGCCTATCTAATCAGTTATCTGCACCGTCCTTTTGATTATGCTCAGGTTTCTAAAAGGAGCAAAAAGCATCATTGATTCAGAAATAGTGACTGATTAACAGCACTGGAGCAAAAATATTAGTCCAGTACATGGTGAAACTCTAAAAATGAGAAGCTGGAGCTAAAGTTCATTTATTTTGGCAATTCAACCTAAAAGGTGAAGCTAATCTATGAGACAGACTCATTCCATGTAAATCCAGATATTTCTGCCTTTATTCGTCAAAATAGTGATGATGATGATGATGATGATGATGGCTACAGCTGATGAAAACCCCACATTCAAAATCTCAGACAATTAGAATATTGTGAAAAGGTTCAATGTTCTAGACTCAGATGGCACTTACACACTAGCATACAGTCGGGCTACCCGGATGTGTGTTCACAGTAATTTTTAGCGCCAAACCGGACGTGTTTTCAGCCCTCTTCCCAAGGCGGTCTGACTCGGGCCGAAACCGGTCCAACATACCCACTGCCTACTGATTGGCCGGCTCAGATTCACGCCTACCATTAGGGAGAGCCTCCGATTAGTGGATAGAATCCGCCAGCGGGGGCTTCCTGCATGCAGGCTTCATTATCATCCTGGATGCTGAGGAGTTAACGAGCCTATGACTGAAGCTGTTTTTCTCTGTTTCTCTGCTGTGAGGAGCACACACACACACACACACACACACACACACACACACACACACACACACACACAGTGCTGCCAGGCTGCCACACACAGCAAGGCAGGATTTAATATCAGAGGCAGAGAGTCTCCAAAAGCAACACTGCTCAGAGCACCTTTGTTTAATAAGGAAGACACCTTGAACTTCTCCGTGCTCTTTTCTTCGTCCACGTGCTCGGCGATGCGCTCATGACGTCACTGATATCTTCGTGCCAATTTTCATGCTGATTTTGGAGCCCGCCCATGTGCTCAACTACATCCGCATTCCTAAGGCAGTGTGGCGCCAACGCGGCCGGGCTGGGGCCAGCGGAGCGGAGGTGATGCTAGTGTGTAAGCGCCAAAAGTGTCACACTCTAATCAGCTAAAGAATTCTGAACACCTGCAAAGGGTTTCTGAGCCTTTAGATGGTCTCTCAGTCTCATTTTTTCAGTTTCACATGAAAACTAGCAATACTGTGTGATTCTGTTCACACCAGCAAAATGACTGAGAATCAAATATTCTTTGAGTTTTCCAAAGTAACTCTAAGAATTTGCGATAAAACAAGACTCCATGTTTATTAATATTAGTGATTAAGTTACTGTCACTTTATTAAATTGTTATAATTAATCCAGGCTGAATGAGTGGTTGGCTAACGCGATACAGCAGGAATGTTGCAGGTTTGACACCCAGCCAGGACCCTGTTGTGTATTTTTTATGTCCTTTGTGTGCATGGGGCTCTAGCTGCCTGTTTCCAGGTTGTTGTTTTTTCATATCATGTTGCACATGTGTGTTGTTGTACATCTGAAAGCACTCAGCTAACTCTGGGAGGTTTTTGACATATCAGAAGACCAGGAACAATACCAAAAATTCTCAGTTGTCTCTGCAGTCAAAAACCAAATATTCCAAGATCCTTCATAAGAGGGTTATGACAGAACAGGTTGTTCCTCATGTGTTGTGCCACAAGGGTTCCTTCTCCACAACGTGGGCAGGGTTGATTTGTTCCTCTCTGCACCATCACATGTGCACATGTTGGCTGCCATACTTGTTAATACAGAACTGAGATTCATGACTGAACTTTTGTTTGGTAGTGTTGCAGGCCACCAGGAGGCTCCACTCACACCCAGAAAAGAGGATGCAAACAGGATGTGATGTGTGAGTTGTATCTTGCGTGTTGTTCTGTAGTACTGATCAGTTGGAGTGATTAAATGATGTGATCAGACCTACTCACGTGTCGTCGCTGACCTCCTCCACAGTAGCATGTTTTTGTGGTCGTGGACCTAGTACCAGTCACTGAGGCAGGATGACACTGAGTCTAGTACCTGTATCCAGACAGTGGGCATAGATTGGGTTCTACAACTCTTTGTAAACTACATTGATCCTCCCTGGATGTGGTTTTTCTTTGGCAATTGAACCTGTGAGTGCCTTCATGCAGCCATTGGTTTCCACATTGGACGTTGTAACAAATGCACGCTTCTCACCAGGAAGTTGCACAGTATGATCACCCAGACTTCAGACACACTATGGCCCCAGAAAACTCACCTTCAGTCACTGATTTGACTCAAGGTCTGATGCTTAGACGACTTCCTAATGACCTCTATCACTCCACTCATCATTAGGAGTGTAACAAGACATCGATACATCAATTGTGGTCATCCATCCAAAATACAAAAATCAATAGCATAATTATATATCAAACGCACTTTTACTTTGAAAATTGCTTTATTTTGAAGTTCTGCTAACATGTTTTCAACCTGTTCCTGCACATCACTAAACGTGTTAAATGGATAAGTTAGCGGCGTCATGGCCAGCAGTCAGAAAACTCTCCCCTGGGAAATGATTGGGTTCAGTCACTTGTAATATTGTTTCCTATTGATCGTTGGATCCTAAATCAATGGTATTGTTACTGAATTTAAAACATTGGCAAACATCGAATCCTAACACATTGATGAGTAGGTTCAAATGGAATGTTTACTTTGTAAAGTGCCTTGAGACGACTCTTGTGATTTGGCGCTATAGAAATATTGAATATAAACATTGAATTGAATTGAAACTGAAACAATATCCACTGTAGGGATATACTATAGTATTGTGATCAAACTTGTGATTTACACCCTTACTCATTATGCCACCACGCATAGGCTCTCCAGTGCCTGTTGAGATATGCCCTATCTCTGGTCTGCATGTGCACCAGTTTATGTCTACAGTGGGCCATTTCTCCTTGGTGCTGAGCTTCTTTTTGTCAGTGACCCGTTGGGACTGGGCAGGGTGTAAATGCTGACTCAACCATCAACATGTCAGTGTAAATGTCAGAATGATGTTTTTGGCGCTGAGAAGCCTCTGATTGGTTTGTGAAAAGGGCCAAATGCCAGCTGATTTTTAGAAATAAGCTTTGTAAAACCTCTGCAGGAAGTAAGTGGAAGAAACGGTTTTCAGCCTGTTTCAACATGCACCAGTGGGAGTATCCATGAACAGGATGCCTCCTAAAGATGTGTCTGTGTGCAGAGCTGGCAGGCAGATATATACTGGCTACTCCTATGTTGACAAATGTTATATTTGCTAATCATCCTCAAACAAATCCTTAACTTGTCTGGACATGGTTTGGTTTGGCTTAGTTTAATTTTTTGTTTAGGTCTGTTTGTGTGTCATGTAAATAGGAGAAAAACCTAAGTGGATCTGCTGCTGACAGAGAGGTTTGACAAGCCTCAGGACTGCAAATGTGATTAATGGCATGACCAGAGGGCTGTTCCACAAGGTGAGCTAATCTCTAATAAGCCAGGCTTTCTCTGACAATCCCAAGACTAACCTGAAACCCCGCTCATTCACTATGGTGACATACAGACATGGACAAAATTGTTGATACTTATCAGTCAATGAAAGAAAAACCCACAATGGTCACAGAAATAACTTGAATCTGACAAAAGTAGTAATAAATAATGATGCTATGAAATGTAACCAATGAAAGTCAGACGTTGCTTTTCAACCATGCTTCAACAGAATTATTAAAAAATAAACTCCTGGAACAGGTCTGGACAAAAATGATGGTACCTCTAACTTAATATTTTGTTGCACAACCTTTTGAGGCAATCACTGCAATCAAATGATTCCTGTAACTGTCAGTGAGACTTCTGCCCCTCTCAGCAGGTATTTCGGCCCACTCCTCATGAGCAAACTGCTCCAGTTGTCTAAGGTTTGAAGGGCTCCTTGTCCAGACGGCATGTTTCAGCTCCTTCATGTTTCAGCCCTCAATAGGATTGTGGTCAGGGCTCATAGAAAGCCACTTTAGAATAGTCCAGTGTTTTCCTCTTAGCCATTCTTGGGTGTTTGGAACTGTGTGTTTTGGGTCATTGTCCTGTTTACTCTTGATGTTTGCTGCACAAAAATAAACAATAAAGGATGCACAAGAATTCACTTCTAGACCTGCAGAGAGAGAGAGAGCGAAAATGGGGACACAAAAATAAAGCACACGGTAATAAATCCTAGTGCATATAGTGCCAACCACAGCCTTAGGTGATGTGTTAAAAACACCCAAGCCCATACTTGTGAGAGCACCATGTGAGCACCTGTGTTGTGTACACGCGTTTGTGTCTGTAAGGTTTCTCTAGAGCAGGGGTATCCAGCCTTTTGGAGACCATAAGCAACTTTTACACCATGAAAGTACAGAAGAGCTACTGCCATACGATTTATTCACATTGATACTTTCGATGTGCGAATATGCTTACTATGTTAAAATGCTATGTTTACTATTAACATACATGTATTCACACGTTGCTTTCTCTATTTCAGTATCAATATTGTTAAAAAACAATAGTCAAAGGAAAATAGTGACATTCCTGTTTTGAAACCCTGTTTTTATAGTGGTAAGCTATCTTGTCATGAATGAACAAATACTTCCAAAAACTGTATAGAATGACCAGAAAGAACATTAAATGGTCTTAACTCATTCACTGCCAGCCGTTTTCTGATCAGAAAGCCCCTGACTGCCAGCGTTTTTGAGCGTTTTTACTGTTTTTTAAAGAGTCACAGAACATTGTGCTCTATGATCATGTAAACGCCAAAACTACCAAAAGAAAGAGTAGACTCACTTCTTACATCAGGAAGAATCACCGTATTTCTAGCATTATCGGTTCTTTCACAATCTGTTGTTGAAGCGTGAGCTGCAGAAGCATTTCCGGTTGGCGCATCATTTTTTTCACAGCAGCGATCTCCTAATTCATTGATTTTCCACTTCCTGATCACGTGATGTGTGACATACACGGATGAAGATCCGCTTTAGACACGTGATGTTTGTTCTCACGGTGCGGGGGCTCGCTCCGACGCCCGCCCTGTAAAAAATGCAAATGACGACTATACTCGTCAATGGCAGTGAATGAGTTAATGTCTTTTAGTACAAAACCTTTCAAGTACGTTGTGTTGTGATTATTTTTCCAATCAATGCAACACATAAATATTATAAAGATAAATAAATAAAGATATTTATAGTCAAATACAAGCTAAATGTGATGAAAACACAAAATTCTAAATAGTTTGAACTGAAGTAAAATATATATGAACAGAAATAACATTTCTTCCTGCTTTCCTGATTCACTGAATTATTTTATGGCTTTTTGCTCATGAAAGTTAAGTTTTGCTTCACTAGTGAATAAATGCAGGTAAAATGATGCGTTGCTGCGTTTTTTTGTTGACAAAATTAAAATAAGGTTGGAGGTTTGTCCTTTTTCTCTTCATAAGCTGATTCACGGATCTCTCTCGCTTGCTCTCTCACGGAGCGAGCAAGAGAGAGGGAGAGAGAGGAGGAACTTTCAGGATCATGTTTTATTACTAAACCTAAACGGGACAATCAGCTGAAAAAACTGAGGTAAAATTGTTGAAACTAAATCACAAGAGATGTCCAGAAAGTCTGGAAACGTGTGTTCATCATGTGTTAATAAACGAACGGAATTTAATTAGCGTTAACGAGCTATTACCGCAGACAGGACTTTACTGTCGCCCAGAATATTTTACTGAGGATGTTTTTCTGCTCAACATCAGACTCCTGAAACCCAAACCAGGTCTGTAACCGACGTCACCCCGTCTTCTTTACAAGCGCGTCTCCACCCACCACTCCAGCAGCAGCCGCTGAGATGATAGAAACGGGGATCCGTGCTGGGTTAAAGGAGCAGGAGGCAGGATTTGTCCAAAAACAAGAAATAAATAGGATACATGTTCATTCTTGTGAAGCTAATGGGCGAGGAAGCATTTTAAACTAAAAAGAATGATGAAATCCATTTATCATTCCATTTTGTTAACTAGGCTGTGTGCTGCAAAATGCGATGCAGTTCGGTCCCGAATTTCCCGCGCTGTTTTACGGATGTGACACTTCAAGCGCGTTCTCGACAAGCTTCAAAACCGGAAGAAGAAGAGGAAAAAGCTGGCTAGGTGGCAGTAATGCGTTGTTTGCTAGCCGCGTTAAAACCTCAGAAGAAGAGGACGAACTCTGGAAATGGATTCTACAACCAGCAAAAGACCAAGCGCAACTCAAAGCCCACTAAAGAGTGGCACAAAGAAGAAGGTTTTATCAGCGGCATCTCGAGAGTCAAAAAGAAAGTATGAGAAAAGCCGGACAGGGACCCGAATATGTATTGGATACGCTATTGAAGAATGGAGACTGCTTCAACTTGATCTGGGACTGAAAAAGGATGCGGACATGGCTCATTTTCTAGTGACCAGGTAAGGAATAATCGGTAAACATATCAGAGCGGGGTCTCCGCAATTTAAACTAAGAAAATAAAATCTATGGATTTAGATAATACAAGTTTAGGTAATCTAACAAATCTTTGTGCAGATGAACAAAAAACAAGAAGCTAACGGTGCTTAGCATATAGCTTCCTGATCCATTTGAAATAGCTAAATGCAACTAAGGAGTAATCGGATCACTTCTGCGTTTTGTGGACGAGACACCACTTGTCTTTTGAGATAAATGGATGCTCCGTTTATTCTGACGAGAAACGTAAACAGAGCTTGATTTGATGATATGATCTCACCGATGAGTCGGAGACAGCTATAGTGCGGTAGCCGGAGAGAGCTAGCGTGCGGTAGCATTTCAGCTGTGATCATGCTTCAGTTTCTGTGTACCACTGAAGAGAACGGACATTTTCCATACCGAAGATGAATCATTAGAAATATTTGACCTACAGTCCAACCTCTAAGCAGGACTGTTACTTACTTCGTCGCTAGACATGGTGCCTTGTTTTGATAATATCAAGCCGCGCTCTGGCCGTACATCACTGTGAAACTTTTTTTTTTCATAGTGAAGAGTTCTCGTGCCGGGCTGCAGTTACTCACAGCGCCGAGCGCGTCGCTAATGAGTTTCGTTTCATCATCCTGCCTCCTGCTCCTTTAACCCTCGCAATGAATCTGCGTATTTCCAGTAGAACACGTTTGAGGAAAGATTTGTGCAAAAATCAGATTTTTATTTTACCTCTACAAAAAGCTGATTTTAGAATAGAAATTACAGAAAACGGAAATGGCTTGCCATCAGATTTTAAAGCCATCCCTCATTAATTACAAGTCAGGCAGAATGGCTCGCTGGCTGCTTCCAGGCGAGCAACTGCCAAGTGCGTCGCGAGCTACCGGTACCCAACCCCTCTCCTGATGGGTGCAGGGGCTCTCCCCGGGGGGTCCAACCAGCAGCCATGGCAGAGGCCCTGGAGATAACGGTAAGCCCCCAGGCCCGCCTGAAGCCGCCCACTCGAAGGTAGATCTAACCCCCAAATTCCACTATCTCCGCTCCACTCCGGCACGAACTCTGCAGCAAAAAACGGTTCCTTTGTAGTCAATCAGAGCTGTTCCACTACTGTGGCCGTGCGGCGCAGTGCGCAGTAGTGGAGACAGATGCCAAAAACCTATACAATACGAGAACTGCAAATACACAGGCAGACAGAGGCACCACCCACCAGCAGGAAATGTGTCAGGGGGAGGGTAGGTCAAGATGTTATAGCACCACAAGATGTCAGGAGTGGGGAGGAGTCCAAGACTCTACCTGACACATAGGCAGTCACACACAAGGGCGATGGTGGCAGAGCAAGGGAGCAGGATCCCGGCCGTATCCTGAATCACCAGGAAGTGATAAAAAGTTGCAGTTCTCCCCTCATCCACTGGGGGTGGTCTCAGAAGTGAGCAAATCCTCATTGACCCTCATGTTAAAAATGCCAATTTCACAGCAGAAATAGAACGTCTTACAGCCTGGTACAACGAACCATTTTAGGTTTAATAGGTCCAGTTATCAGCCATGACAACTCTGAGGGGGGTGAATTTTTTTGTACCACATCCGTTTAGATGTAATTAAAGCTTGAAATTGAGAATAATTAGGGGCGCGTCTTTTGGATATGCGGAAGTCTTTTGGATTGTCGGCAGAGCCGAGGAGCTAACTAGCCTTTTTGCTCCGGGGAAAAACCGGAAGAACACAGGGCCCTTCATCCCCCGGAGTACTTTATAGTCACTGGGCGTCACATTAGCTGTGTTCGGCCAGTTCTTGTGCCGTGTGTGGTCATGTTGGAATGTTAATTTTGATATTGTTGGGCAGAAATGGCTTGTTGTGGCATTGGTTGCACTAACAGAGGATCCAAGAACTCTCCACTCCATTTTTATCGGTAAGTAAAGTTATATTTTTATATTTTCGACTACTGACGCTCTGAAGCTAGTTTAGCTTAGCAAAGTAGCTAGTTAGCCATCGTTTACATTTGGTAAAAACATATACTCTTTCTCCATTGGTTTTTCTTGTTTTAACACAGTATAATGATGTTACATTTACCTTTAATTACTGACGGTTTCGGCGACTACTGTCGCCATCTTCAGAGTCACGCCGACTTGACGGCGTCACATCATAACATCATTATACTGTGTTAAAACAAGAAAAACAAATGGAGATGAAAAATGAACACAAGAAGAACATAACAATAGGGTGACCAAACGTCCTCTTTTCCCCGGACATGTCCACTTTTCACCGTCTGTCCGGGGCGTCCGGGGGGGTTTCCTATATTGATGAAAATGTCCGGGTTTTCATCCAGGAGCCGGGTTTGAATTACTGGGGAGCTGGAAGCCCTAAACAACACACCCAGGGAAGCCCGAAAAAATATTCTGTTTCTACCTATATTATTTATATGGACTCTCAGCGCACCGGGGATCTTTTGTGAGGAGAGGACAGACTGATTGTTGAAGCTGCGTCCTGCGTACGGCCACAGTAACATTTTCAAAGTGGCGCCACCAAAAAATATAATTAACACGCGATCGTTCATATAATCTTCTGTGTTACTTCTGTCTTTTGATCGTATCTGTTATTAGTGTCTGGAGCGCGTCACCCGTGCGCCGGTGATTTCACCTCACCTGCGCCGCCGCGCAGCGCACACTCCAATATTTTTCAGCCGGTAGATTCATTTAAATGTTTAGTTCAAAAGCAACTCGAGGTGAATCAGGAGGAAGCCAGGAAACAGTTTATTCTTGTGGATGGAGAGGAGATGCAGGGCGATCAGAGACAGACAGGACAGGATAAATATTCAAATAAAAAACAAGAAAACAAAACAAAGTTTTTGAAAATGAAAATGTTGGTAGATTTATCCCATTACACCTTTTGACCTTCATAAAGCAATAATTCATAAGCGTGTAATATTTATGTATTTGATACAATTCAGATCAACTTCGAAATTCAGTCCCACATCCAGGGCCGTATCAAGGCATTTTGGGGGCCAAGGCAAACAGACCCCCCACCCCCTCCCCGTCACTGGGCTCCCCCAGAATCCTCTGTGTAATTCAAAGCCTGCTCACGAGTATTAATTATAGTGTTTGCAAAAACACCTCGGCTTACATATGAATTGTTCTAGAGCCATTTTGTTGGCAGAATATTTTAGCTCTAAACCAGTTGTTCTGACAGAACACCGGGAAAAAATGGGTCCGAACATGGTTTGTGTGGCATTTGGTGCTGTGCGTGCGGCAGCGATGCACCTTTTGCGCATTTGGAGAGAATGAGTACTCATGCGCAAAACGAGGCCCCTCATGGAGCGCGTGTTCTGCGTATCGGGAGGGGCCCACTTAAAACACTGGATTTGCTCAAATAAGATGTTTGAGCTCAACGAGGTTGTAGTTCTCTTGTGGTACGAGCAGAGCGCACTCGGAGTGGAGCTTGTAATGAGCACGCGCGATTTTATCAGTTGGGAGGTGCGGAGCAGCTGGAGAAACATATCAATGATGGAACGTACGAGAATTTTTGACGTAACACCGGTGCGCAGAGGTGCGGGTTTCAATGATCAACAGGAAAGGGGGGGGGGAGAGGGGAAACAACGAGAGAAACATGGAGGGACCAGACTGTTAGTAAAGTTTTGAGCAGAACTGCTGGAAAAGTGTGGGTGTTCAACCTCCTCATTAGAAAAAGCGTGGGTGTTAAAACACCCACACCCCCCATGGGTGCGACGCCCATGGTGTGACGTCATCGGTAGGCACAGATCCCCTGTCCTCTTTTTTGGAAATGGAAATATGGTCACCCTACATAACAAGAACATATACTCTTTACCGTGACATTATAAATTTATTAGGGTTTAATACGGTGCTTGTTGTAACGCTATTTGTTGATCAGTTAAAAACTAGAGAGCGATTATTTCGTCTTTAATAAACACGGCTGCTCTGAGAGGGTCAGCTCCTCCTGATACAGAGACCAGCTGCTGGATCGGCGGTGTCGTCGCTAGGAGCACACCTACATTATGCTAGTCGCGTGAGAGCTCTACTTTGGGTCTGGGATCCAGCGGGTCCTTCTGTGATAATAATTAGTTATGAAATCAAGACTGGAGTAGAGCAGGGTACCGAAGAAAAGGGTAAGAAATATGTTTTTCGGTGCTAAAAAGTCTGTTATGAGCCGCAAAGCCCGTTTCTCCCGCTGCTGCGGCCTGCATCATTCACAAACTTTGTTTAAAAAACACCTCAGAGTTTGTGAACTAATAAAATACCGGAAAAAGTCTAAGTTTTGGCTGCATCTGGGCAAAGTAAACAGCAGCAGAGCTAACTGTAACACGTGTTCAGGTTTGTCACTAAACATGTAAATACCAGTAATCTCATCGTTCATGGCATCTATTAGTGAGCAGACCCGAGTCCACTTGGCAAACGTGTTATCATTTAATCAACAGCCACACCTGCTAGTAATAACTATTTTACATAGCAACAATATAATTAATCCTGGTCCAGATCATATTCTTACTAGTCCCAATTGAAACTAAATATATCAACAGCTATAATTTTACTAGCAGAAATACGTAGTGCCTAAAACCTATGTGTTCATCAAGTATAATTATTATTTATTCTATTATATATTTTTGTGTGAATTTTTCCTCTAGGTGATCCAGAGAGACTCGACCTTTGGCTAAGGACACAAAGCTGGACTCCAACTTCCAGCTCCTGCTTGTGCAGTGAGTCATCGCTTCACCACGGACTCCAGGTACACACACCTTATTTCATACTGTGGTTAACGTTGATGAACTTGAAGCATTAGCCATAATACACTAACACAGTGGTTCTCAATTAGTGGGGCGCGGCCCCCTTGGGGGGCGCGGAGGAGGAGCAGGGGGGGCGCGGCGCACCGCACCCGAGCCCCCCAACCCCTCCCCCCACCCCGCTCGGAGCTTCCCCAACGGAGAGTAAAACAGATTCCACAACACATGCAGGAACTGATTTGTGAACACAGAAAAAGTCCAAACATGGATTTTATTTCATGGAGCAGTGCAAATGTTCCATGGAAGAGAAATTTAGATTTTTCTTACTTTTTGTTTCATTTATATTTTTTGTTTGGTAGAGTGACGTATAAACAGCCCTATTGAACATGGTCATGTTAAAAGATGCCTCATCTTTGCTTCCTGAGCTGCCCTGCACCACTGTTTGATTTTATTTAAATAAAATGTTTTTTCTGAACTTCCTTTCTTTTTTACATGACAAATGGAAAGAATCATTTGTTCGCAGCCAGAGGCAGCATGATCTATTTTTGCTTATTTTT
>SSNS01000343.1:21065-63463 GCA_006937985.1 Aphyosemion australe
AATGCACAAAAGAGGCCCAGAGAGCTGCACAGTCTTTTAGAGAGGAATACATGGTTGAGGGGGAAGAACATTGTCAGCAGTGGTTTGGCTACAGATGGAATTATTAAACAAAATGACATCAATAACACATCAGGGATAACAGTCTGGGATATGTTTGTACTTTTGCTTTTTTTGTTGCCGCCACAGTGGATGAGGACATCAGGAGCTGCTCTTCCTCTCAGAGAGTGGAAAAAGAAGGGGAGAAGGTCTTTCCAGCGCAGTCCACCCCTACCGAACCAGGAGACACGGGCTTCAGAGAGGCCACGGTTGTCTCCAGTGGTTTGTGCAGCTCTCTGGGCACCACGCCTCACGTAGCTGTCTCTGATGATCCAAATGGCTGTTGATACAAAAACATCTATAATTAATGACAGAGAAAAAAATAATATAATTAATCACAGAGAAAAAAGTAATATAATATGACAGCTCAACAGACCAATCTGTTGAAAGTACATTACTATTACTATTCTACATGGAGTTATGGAGACAGTTACTTACATTTTCTGCTTTGTGTAACCGATGTCGTGGATGTCCAGGCAGCCGTGGTGACCTTGTCACAGATCTATGAAAATAAAGTGTTGTAATAAATGACAGTGAAACCTTTAACCTCCCAGACCTCAATTAATGATTCATAAAATTCTGACATACTTTGCAGAATTAAATAGGGTCAAAGTAAAAGAAATTGTTAATGGTAGCTGTTGTTAATCAGCTATGGCACATTCCTTTTTTAGATAATGCTGAGTTACGCTAATTTAGTCATCTCTCTGTATATATACACGTCTTTACCTTTATTTTCACATTACTGTTAGTGTTGTCCTTTGTTGTTCTCATGTCTCATGAGCCTGTTGGTTTTAGCGTGTCATATTGTGTTTATTTTATCTGTATATCTCTTCTTGGGAACTGTACTAAGAATACAGAATAAATGCTACTTCACTTGTGACAACAGTTTTTGTAAATGGAAGAGAACTATTACAAAATTAACTTTAATAAGTCACTTAGCTTGATGACTTCTCTCAAACACTAATAACTGAGTAAAAAAATACAGAAAAATTGCCGTTTTATTATTTTTTTTTATCATTTACCCGTTTATTAAACAGAAAAAAAAACATTTAGATTAAAAACTCATTCAAAAGCCCAAAAGCAACAATAATCAACACACATGTGGAAAACCGTTTCCACATCATGAAACAAAAGGACATTAAGATATCAGCCTGAAGAAAAAAAAAGATAATTTCAGAAACAGCTTTTTTCTAGTTATATTAACTTACTGATTGTTTTTTTTTTTTCCAGATGATTGTGTTTGCTGGGAAAATCCCCCGCGATTCTCCTCCGTCAGCTACAAACTCCAGTCTGAGGCTCGGCTTTAGCTCCCTAGCTCCAGGTTAGCTTTGCTAGCAGCTATATTGCTACCTCAGTGGTTAGCTCCGTTAGCTTAGATGCTAACTTCGGGTAAACTGGCTACAATCAGGCTACAAGCAGGTTACATCATTTCCGTTTGATGCGCCACCCTCAGCTCCACCTTTTCGCCCATTTTGGGATTTTTCGGTAGTGACGACACGAATTATACAAATTACATGGCCAAGACAGAAGTGGAGGGAACCGCCTATTTCTGGCTTCACCCACGGCCACGCAAAAAAGTGGGCGTTATCCGTCCATCTTTTCTACAGTCTTTGTGGCAGAGTAGTTAAGAGGCCGCCTTGCAATCGGAAGGTTGCAGGTTCGCATCCCGCTCAGTCTGTCGCTGTTGTTGTGTCCTTGGGCAAGACACTTAACCCACCTTACCTGCTGGTGGTGGTCGGAGGGACCGGTGGCACCAGTGTACAGCAGCCTCACCTTCGTCAGTGTGCCCCAGGGCAGCTGTGACTACAATGTAGCTTATCATCACCAGCGTGTGAATGTGTGAATAACTGATTGTGTTGTTGTTGTAGAACCCTAAGAAGGCACTATACAAATACAGGCCATTTTACAAACACAGTCAAACTTCCACCCTCCAGCTCACTCAAAAATACATTCGACCTGGACACACAAGAATGCACGTAATACACCCACTCACACTCTGGTCCGATACTGCTGCACACAGGGCACAACCACTACCAGACTCAGAGAAGATCCTGTTCTAACTGGGGTGATGATGAACAGGGAACCCCGTCCAACGCAGACAACTTTAAATTTCTGAATAATATGTGCAACTGTAGTGTTACGACCCCCTTTCAGCTTGGCCTAGGAGTGAGAGGGTCAGCAACATAAAAACGACGAGTCCAACTTTGTAAAATTTAACAAAGCTTTTATTCTGAAAATCCCAGCAGAAGTCACCCAACTTGGTCCACTGGACCTGAATCAGAAGTAAAACAAATTGGTGAGTAATCAGCGTAATTTAAGATCAATAGATGTTCAAGACTTTAAAAGTTTAAAACCCAACTAGAAGCTGGCAAACTCCATAGTTTATCCCGAAATACTCAAACAGCAGCTGTTTAACCATAAGCTGTTTCCTTGTTCTCATAAAGCAACATTCCGCAATTTTTACACCTTAAAATTATGCTTTTTTGTAAAGTTTTTGCGTCATAGTATTATCTATTATGTTCATTTTCATACCTGTGATAGTGTTGGGGGGTCCCACGTCTGTTTACTGCGCTATACAGTTTTTGTGCTTCGGGTAGCCGCCGGCAGTACTGACTGGGTGTTCTTTTACGGCAGAATATGGCAAGCCAAAGCGATAAAAAAGCGCGCGTTCTAAACGTGCGTTATGTCCGCCAAAATGCGTGTCTTGAACGCGAGTTTTGACGCCAAAGGGGGCAAAAACTCACGTGTTCTAAAAGTGAGCATTATGTCCGCCAAAACGCACGTCTTGAACGAGTGTTTTGGCGGACATAATGCAAGTTTAGAACGCGCTTTTTTATCCCTTTGGCTTGCCATAATTGTATAACGTAGACTCGCTGTAGCAGTGGCAGATTCACCAAAGAAAGCTAGAAATCACTTATCAGAGGAATCTAGGAAAAGAAAAGAAGAACGTGAAAGAACAAGAGCAAAGACCAGAGTTATTATTGGGCCGTCTTTTCCTCGCTGGAGAGCTCTTTTAGAAAGAACAGCATGAACCACGGACTCTGACCTAGCCGTGCTGCTAATGGCTAGGTAAGTAATAAATGATTTCACCAGGGTTATTGTGTTTGGTCGGACATAAAGTTGTTATACAGTCCTGATAAAACTATTTATTCAATGTGTGGAGGTGGAAAAGTTTGTTTTCGTTGTTTTGCCTGATATTAGGAATGTAAACATGCCTCTTGTGCCCGACAGAGAGATTTGATGTTACGACAGTGACGTTACGCACCAAGCCTCTAGAGGGCGACAGAGACCATATAACTGCAAAGTTGCGGAATACTGCTTTGAGATGTTTAATAAAACACCGTGACCTAAATAATCCTAAGGAGTGCGTCTGTCTACTCATCTGCGGCTCAATTATAATGAACAGAAAGAGGTTTAAAAGATACTCATCCTCTGTAGGATTCAGTCTGTACCGAACCCCCGTCCTATAGGAGGAATCTCCGAAGATCGCCGCTTGGATCCTCGGCTTCACTTCACACAGTTGTCCTGTTAGTGGAGGTCAAGGTCAAGTTTATTTATATAGCACATTTACAGTCACACAGGCAACCCCAAAGTGCTGAACAAGAGTAAAAATAATAAATAAATTAAAAATAAACACAATCAAGAACAAATTGCAGTTAAGATCCAGGTTAAAATTTATAAAACAAATGCATTTAATGCTAAAAAGTAAAGATAAAATGCAAATCAATTAAAAACAGAAGTTAACTACTCAAGTCAACCTGCATTAAAAGCCAGATCAAACAAGTATGTTTTAAGTAGTGCGTTGAAGTGCTCTATGTTTTGTGTGGTTCTTAGATCCACAGCCTAGGACCAGCCACAGAGAAAGCCCTGTCTCCCCGAGTTTTTAAACGTGTGAGCTAGATCTCGTGTTTCTGACAGGAGTGTAGATGGACAATAACTCGCTAATGTATGGTGGAGCCAAGCCATGACGAGATTTAAAGACAAAGAGGAGGACTTTGAAATGAATCCTGTAGTACACAGGGATCCAATGAAGAGATGCCAATACTGGGGTCATATGGTCACTCTTTCTGGTGCCAGTCAGTAAGTGTGCCGCTGCATTTTGAACCAGCTGGAGTCTATTTAAAGATGACTGATCCAGACCCAAGGAAAGTGAGTTGCAGTAGTCCAAACGACAAGAAACCAACAGATGGACGACATGCTCAAAAAACGTCTTAGATGTCTTAGATGATAGAAACCTGACTGGACTACTGAACTCACCCTGGCGTTTCACCCAGCCCAATGAGAGGAGTTCCTGGAGGTAGAGGTGGGAATCCTCCACGTCTCATCCCACAGCCTTCTCTTTCTAAAAGATAGTCATCCTCCGTAGGATTCAGTCTGTCCAGAATCCCTGTCCTATAGGAGGAATCTCCGAAGATCACTTCCTGGATCCTCGGCTCACATCACACTGCCTTCTCAGTTTCCTGATCACCTTTAGGCAGCTTGGGAATCAGCTTGTACTCTTTCTCTCTCTCGGTTGTGGCTGGCTTTCTCTTACTCGTTGGGCTCCAAGATATTTTCTTCATCAGCCCCTCTCGGTTTCCTTTTCACCTTTGGGCTTCCTTCTTTTTCAGTCACTCCTTCAGTGTTTGTTAGTTCTTCTCCTCAGTCTTCTCCTTCCTTTTCTCCTTGGTTCCGAATTTTTCTGCAGGTTTTCACAGACTCCAGCTTTCTGCTGTCTTTCACCGTGGGTTCATACTTCTCCGGGTTCTGCAGGTCCTCACAGAATCTCCTAGGCTAGTGAACTAGACCAAATTCTTGCTTTGCAAAGTTTGGTCTAGGTACGCTTCATTGGAACCCTCGCAGCCTGATCCGCTGCTGTGGCTGTCCAATCACAGCTCGCTATTGTTTTGGTTGGGCCAATCACAGCGCTCTATATTGTGGGCCAATCACAGAGCGGGAGTAGCCGATGACGTCAGAGCTGCGGTCGCGAACCCAAGCAACATGGCGGCAACTCAGGAACCACGTTCGTTTGAAACGGCTTTGTCATCAACATTGGATTATTTAGACTCCAACGTGCGTAAGTCTGTCTGATATACTTAGCGGCTTCTTATTTTTATCAAACAAAGTAGTGCAATGTCCCAGTACACCTGATATTCACATGTTTTTATACAAAAACGACAGAAATCATTGATGTTAGACGCCATTGCTGCCTCCCTCTTTTCCGTTGCTGTGATCACGTTGTTCGTTACTCTGATTGGTCCTAGCGCTATCCAATTGCGCGCAGACAGTTTGAAAGACAACCGTAGATCCCGCCTCACGACTGAGAGCCGTCAATGGGTTGTGGCCAGACTAGATATTCACATATATAGGATGGCTTGCCAGGCTATAATTCAGTGGCAGCTGGTGAAAAAATTCCTTGGTGGAGCTATGAGTGAAATATTTCCCTTCAAAGTCCATAAATACTAAAATGAAAAGTTGAAAATTACCAAATTTTTCCCCCTCTCCAAATAAGCGGTTTTACAGATTGTCAATTTTTAAATTTACACAAGCCTGCCATGTGAGCCGTTAAGAGCAACTGCAGTCCATAATTTCTATTTTTGTTTTAATTTACATTTTATTTTGCCTTAGTTTGTTTTCCAGCTTGACTTTTCAGTCTCCCAACAGCCTGTGTGTTCCACTGAATTAATAATCCACTCAAAGCAAGTACACCTCAAAGCACAATATTCAGCTACACCAGTAGGTGGCAGTAACATGACTTAAAGATTAAATAAGATATCCTGTTCAAGGTTTCCTCCACATATTATAGCACTTACACACTAGCATCAGCTCCACTCGATGTTGAGCACATGGGCGAAAAATTGGCGCGAAGATATCAGTGATGTCATGAGCACATCTCCGAGCATGTAGGCGGTTCAAAGGAGCGTGGAGAAGTCTGCGGTGTTTTCCTTAATAAACAAAGGCATTCTGAGCAGTCTTGTGCTTTTGGAGACTCTTTGCCCTTGTAACCGGCAGCCGTTTGTTTGGCTTTATATAGAGGAGCGCTGCCGGTGCTGTGCTCCTCCTCCCTCTCCCTGCGTAATTATGCTGGCTCTTTAAAAAGCCCCAATTGTGTACATCTGCGCAAAGCGTTTACCTGGCTGCTTGGCCACAGGGATATCCATTTGGCTGACTGGTTAGCACGCGTGAATCTCACCCGGGGGTCTGAGGTTTGAGTCCCACCCGGGCCCTCGTTTGTCCACCTTGCGTGGCGTTGTTGGCAGGATCACGCTGGTTAGTTGGTTGGTTTGAGACAGAGTATCGTTTGTATATACACTGCTCACAAAAATTAAAGGAACACTTTTTTTTATTGGGCCTGGCATGAAATCAGTGAAACCTGTCTGATAATTTTCTGGTTGATTAAGCAGCTGAGGGCATTGTTAATCACTTTCAGCTGTATTGGTGTTCATGGACTTAACGACAGGTGCACTAAAGTGGCAACAATTACAAAACCCTCAAAACAGGACTGGTTTAACATGTGGAGGTCATTTCAAGTTTCTCCCATCTTGATCTTTTTTGGCTGGTTTTCCACTCGTGCTAGTTTTGGCTTGAGTAATTATCTCTACTGGCAGCATGAGGCGATTCCTTAACCCTACAGAAGTTGCACAGGTTGTCCAACTTCTCCAGGATGGCACATCCACACGTGCTGCAGCAAGAAGGTGTGTCTCCCAGCACAATCTCCAGAACATGGAGGAGATTTCAGGAGACTGGCGGTTATTCTCGGAGAGCTGGACAGGGCCGTAGAAGGTCCACGACCCATCAGCAGGATCGATACCTGCTCCTTTGTGCAAGGCGGAACAGGCTGAGCACTGCTCGTGCCCTACAGAATGACCTCCAGAGGGCCACTGGTGTGAATGTCTCTACCCAAACAATCAGGAACAGACTTCATGAAGATGGCCTGAGGGCCCGACGTCCTGTAGTGGGCCCTGTGCTCACTGCCCAGCACCGTAGAGCTCGACTGGCATTTGCTCAAGAACACCAGAATTGGCAAGTCCGCCACTGGCGCCCTGTACTTTTTACAGACGAGAGCAGGTTCACCCTGAGCACCTGTGATAGACGTGAAAGAGTCTGGAGAAGACAAGGAGAACGTTATGCTGCCTGCAACTTCGTTCAACATGACAGGTTTGGTGGTGGGTCAGTGATGGTCTGGGGAGGCATATCCATGGAGGGACGCACAGACCTCTACTGCCTAGGAAATGGTGCTCTGACTGCCATAAGGTATCCAGATGAAATCCTTGAACCCTTTGTCAGACCCTACGCTGATGCAGTAGGTCCTGGTTTTCTCCTAATGCACGACAATGCCCGGCCTCATGTGGCAAGAGTATGCAGGCAGTACCTGGAGGATGAAGGAATTGAAACAATTGAATGGCCTTCACGATCCCCTGACTTAAACCCAATAGAACATCTGTGGGACATTATGTTTCGGTCCACTAGGCGGCGCCAGGTTGCTCCTCAGACTGTACAAGAGCTCAGGGATGCCCTCACACAGATCTGGGAGGAAATGCCACAAGACACCATCTGTTGTCTCATTAGGAGCATGCCCCGACGTTGTCAAGCATGCACACAAGCTCGTGGGGGCCACACAAGATACTGAAAAGCATTTTGAGTTGCAGAAATGAAGTTTTTGAAATAATGGACTAGCCTGCCACATCTTCATTTCACTCTGATTTTAGGGTGTCTACACAATTGAGCCCTCTGTAGGCTGAAAACTTTTATTTCCATTAAAAGACTTGGCATCCTTTTGTTCCTAAGACACTGCCCTGTCGTTATTTGTATAGATATCCAACTTCATATTGAGATCTGATGTATCTAATGTGTTTCTTTAAAGTGTTCCTTTCATTTTTGTGAGCAGTGTATATATGTATATGTTTGAATGTTATTCCTGTTCTTGTATTTTATAGTTGCGCCTTTAGATGTGTACCTTTGTTCTTTTTTTCTGCAGAGACAAAACATTCTCAGTGACAAGGTCACAGGAAAAACACCTGAGGCTTTCGTAAAACCACTAAATCAGACACAAGTCAGCAGAAGGTTGGGTTTCTTTCACACAGCTGATGTTCCATCCAGATCTGACTTGTCCCTCGGCAGGAGGTAAACATGGTTTTTATTTGGTCTAAATAATCTAGTTTGTCTTTCAGTTTCACCAAAGTATTGATTTAATCCTAATGATAAAGATGGGTTTTCTGTTTCATGCGTTCATCACCTGCAGCAAAGAGGAGGAAGCGTTCTTTGGCATATTTGATGGAATCTTTTGAAGCTTCGCAGGTTAACTCTAATATGATGAAGTTCTGTTTATTCTTATCTTCTTAGAAACTTCAGAGTTGTATTTTAAATGAATGATATCACATGTTTGTGTTGTAGATGATCATATACCTTAAGCGTGTTACTATAGGATTGTATTTGTGTTCAAACTTAATTAATAAAAATTTATATTCATTGGCTGATTTGCTGCATTTATGGAAAGTAATCCAATCCAGATTTATTTGTAGAGCATTTTATACACAACAGACTCAACCAACGTGCTGAACAATAAAAGCAATAAACAGTAAAAACACACAACAAATAAAGTAAAAAACGTGAAAATCATGAGTGTACCACAGCAATCACGCAGAACCAAAAGCCAACAAGAAAAAGGTGGGTCTTAAGAAGGGTTTTAAAGGCACACCATGGAAATTTTTCATATTTTTAAATGATTTTTTGAGTCAGTATGTGTTAAAATGACTCCGCCCCCTGTGGCCAGAATTCCACACTTGCAACTTCAGAGTATCCGGACTGCTCCCCTGAAGTGTCGTATCTTACGGCAATCCATGTTTACACCTCCGGACAGAGAAGCTACACCTGGTTAGCATTTATTGTAAAGTGTTTATCATGGTGGAGCCTCAGAANCGTCGTGTAGTATACAGGGGGTTACGAGAGGCGATTAACACCACATGACCAGCTGCCGATCAGCAATCGTAAGCTCCGACGGATTTTTGGCGTGCTTGATATTTTGCTCGTCCCTCGTGAGGGTATCGCACTGTTGAAGCGGCGCTGCGAGCGTCTGTGACCCAAAAAGTATCAGAACCGCACACGGCGCATGCGCAAACACAGAAGCAGTAGCGTAAATGAAGGAAGTGGAAGCGAAAACAAACCAAAAGGCTAACCCACTTTCAAAATAAAAGCAGCGTTGCTTTGTTTTGATGAAAAATAAACTTTTTTTCTTCAGTTAACAGCGGGAAATGCTGTTAATTTATCGATTTTGATCAAAAGTGGATCAAATATAATACAAATAATATGTTTTCGTTGTTATTTTGTTATTTAAGGAACAAACCAGACTTTTATTTTTATGTCAGATTGATTTTTTAACCGTAACAACAAGCAGCTTTTGCCATGAAGCAATAGAGTACGCTTCTATTCCAAATGCCGTCCTTGTCCTCCCATAGTCAGACCAACGTGTTGCGTCATATATACTTTTTTTTAGCTGCGATGAGTTCATGCCAGACGTACAGTGTGAGCAGTCAGGTCGCATCCGAGAAGTGGGTCGTACAGTGTGAGCACATGACTCGTGAGATTTGCTCTGCGAGGAACTCGTACAGTTTGAGCTGAAGCTGAACGCTACGAGTGAAAAAGTCGCACAGTGTACGCCCGGCTTAACTCTAGAGTATGAAGAAGATTTCTCATGTACATGAACAAACTGAAATCTGTCAGATAATTAAGATTTAAACCAGCCTAGCGCTGTTCCTTTGATCCCTACAACATGTTCAAGCCTTTCTAAGAGAATATTGTGATGGACTGTGTCAAAAGCAGCACTGAGGTCCAACAAGACCAGAACAGACACACTATTCTTATCTGAGGCTGTGAGAACTTGGTTAAACTTATTCACAGTAAGTTCTGTTTCACAGTAATGCCAGCCATGACAGTGTTTGGCTTTGGTTGGCGGCATTTTGAAGTTTTGGATGACATGTATTAGTCTGGAAAGAGCATGTGTGAACGATATCCAGTGTTAACCATTCCTGCTTCAGTCGCCTGACCGTGGTCAGAAGACACAGGGGAGAACTACCTCCAGGGCTGAAGTCATCTTCAGGATTAACCCCCTTTCCGTTTCACACGTTACTGACTATTAAGTAGCGACACACTGCAGGAGACATCTGAATTTTCTTGAAGAATTCGGGTTTATTTCTGAACCACACATTAAATCAGCTTTACAGAACTGTTCCCGGTCGCTCCCTCTCCTTAGTAGCTAATTTCTTTAACTCAAAGAACACTGCTGCTTACACACTCATTTGGCTGAACCCGCTAAGCCACGCCCATGCACACATCACACATGAAGAGACCCCAATCACCCCTCAGCCAGTTCGCCTGTCTACTTTTTTTAGATTTTTGGCATGATCTTGGGTCAGAAATGCCTCTAGTACTTCCTTTCTGTTTGCTGCTATTTTATGCAGTCTTAAATTTGAGTTTGCAAGTGTGTCACAGGTTCTTTGGAATAGAGATAGGGGGTGTTTCTCAATCTCAAGGAACAGCTTGCCTGCCAAGGCACTGCCCATCATAGTAATGTTAAGTTGAACTTACTGTGAATGAGTTTAACCAAGTTCAAAACCTTGTCATCCAAGCAGTATAACAGGACGTGTGGTGAACAAATAAAGTGAGTGCAAAAACATGAAAAACTACCCAAAACCATTCCTCTCAAAAACGTAGACCCGTACCTGGATGAAAATGAACTCCTTAGAATAGGTGGTCGCACCAGAGACTCAAACGTCAGCCAAGATGATTTGATTTATTTATGGAGAACCTCATTAGCTCCCACCGTAGTGCGGCGCTATTCTTCCTGAGGTCTCTTTTATTCTCAATACAAACATCTTACATACCCCCCCCCCCCACACACACACACACACACATACACACACAGAAATTTCAAACCCAGTAAGCTCAAGCTATAACCACACTGGTTCATTTCCAGTAATAACATAAAATAAAATAACATAAATATAGCACATCAGTCATACAATTTAGTGTGTGAACTGAATAGTAATATAATTAAGTATGGAGAGTTTGCCCTGAGGAATAACTAAGTACATTCAAAGATTAAAAATCCTATCTCACCACTTTCAAAACTAACAAAAACAATAGGGACTGACATCTCAGCTACAGTTATGTTTCACATAGAGAATAATAGGCACAATTTAATCTTTTGTAAACAAAAAAGTTTCAACTTCTTTTGAAAAACTCTTCTGTTATTCTCGAACAACAAAAATCTAGGTATTGCATTCCATGCAACCATGGCTCTGTAATAAACTGCTCACTGCATTTGATTAGTTCTGCAGCGGGGAAGTGCACACCTTATGTCTCTTGTCTGATGTGTCATGTAGTTATGATTATCTGAAAAAAAATGATAACTTATCATAAATTATTCTAGGTGCCTTTGTGGTAATTATATTTCTTATGAACGTTATCAGTGAATATTTTAATCTACACTGAACTGTTAACCAAGCCATCCTATCATGCATTGTTCTTAGATTTGTTCTGTAATTGCAACCCAGAACAATTCGTGCAGCTTTATTTTGAGCCACTTGTAACTTATGTAAATTATGTTCACTTGTGTTGAACCAAATAACTGATGCATAATCTAAATGATACAGTACTAGTGATTGAACTAAATTTTTGGTTAGCCACCGAGGAATAAATTTACAACAATATATTTTAGTTTTTGCAAGACACGATTAATTAAGACATGATTAATTTGACTGGCTTAATTTGACAATCTTGAAACCACAATAACCCCCAGCAATTTTTTCTTCTTCTACTTGTTTTATATCAGTACCTAAGGTCAAATGCAATCTAGGTGTCATTTGTAGTGTGTATTTTGTACCAATTATCATTTCAATTCAATTCAATTCAGTTTATTTATATAGCGCCAGATCACGACAAGAGTCGTCTCAAGGCACTTCACAAAGTAAACATTCCAATACAGTTCAGTTCATAAGCCAATCAGTAAAAAAGTTTCCTATATAAGGGACCCAGCAGATTGCATCAAGACACTGACTAGTGTCATTGTGTTGATACAATCCTCATACTAAGCAAGCATTTAGCGACAGTGGGAAGGAAAACTCCCTTTTAACAGGAAGAAACCTCCAGAGGATCCTGGCTCAGTATGAGCAGCCATCCGCTACGGCTCACTGGGGGTTGAGAAGACAGAGCAGGCACAGGCACACCCCGCACCCACACACACACACACACACACACACACACACACACACNTAACAGGCAGCCAATGTAGGGAAGCTAAAACAGGAGAGATGTGGTCTCTCTTTTTAATTCTCATCAGAACTCTAGCTGCAGCATTTTGGACCAGCTGAAGACTTTTGACTACATTCTGTGGACCTCCTGATAGTAATGAATTGCAGTAATCCAACCTTGAGGTAATGAATGCATGAACCAGTTTTTCAGCATCACTCCTGGAAAGGATGCTTCTAATCTTAGCAATATTCCGAAGGTGGAAAAAGGAAATCCTACAAACCTGTTTAACGTGGGATTTGAATGACATGTCCTGGTCAAAGATTACACCGAGGTTCTTTACTTTGTTCTCGGAGGCTAATTTAATACCGTTTAGATTAGGTGATTGACTAAGCAGTTTCCTTTTCTGAGGTTCTGGTCCAAAGATGATAACTTCAGTCTTGTCTGGATTTAACAGCAGAAAGTTTAGAGTCATCCAGATTTTTATGTCTTCAAGACAAGCCTGTAATCTACCTAACTGATTAGGTTCATCAGGGTTTATGGATAAATATAACTGAGTATCATCAGCATAACAGTGGAAGTTTATCCCATGTTGTCTAATGATTTTACCAATTGGAAGCATATATATAGTGAAAAGAATTGGTCCAAGTACTGAACCCTGTGGTACTCCACAAGTAACTCTAGAGTATGAAGAAGATTTCTCATGTACATGAACAAACTGAAATCTGTCAGATAAATAAGATTTAAACCAGCCTAGCGCTGTTCCTTTGATCCCTACAACATGTTCAAGCCTTTCTAAGAGAATATTGTGATCGACTGTGTCAAAAGCAGCACTGAGGTCCAACAAGACCAGAACAGACACAAGATTCTTATCTGAGGCCGTGAGAATATCATTTGTAACTTTCACTAATGCGGTTTCAGTGCTGTGATACTCTCTAAAACCTGACTGAAATTCCTCAAACAGATCATTAGTGTTTAGATGCTCACATACTCGACTGGCCACTATTTTCTCAAGGACTTTAGATAAAAATGGGAGATTAGATATTGGTCTATAATTCATTAGGTCATCTGGATCCAGAGAAGGTTTCTTAAGTAGAGGTTTAATTACAGCAACCTTAAACTCCTGCGGTACGTATCCATTTACTAAGGATAGGTTAATTATATCTAAAATGGGGGCAGTAACCAAAGGAAATGCTTCTTTAAATAATTTGGTTGGGATTGGGTCTAAAATACAAGTTGAAGGTTTAGATGAAGCTAATATTTTTGATAACTCTGAAAGCTCAACTGCATCAAAACAGTTCAAACACAGATGAGGTTCTACAGTTACCTCAGATGCTGCCTCACTTACTGAGGAAGAAGAAGTCGTGTTGGGGAGGATGCTGATGATTTTGTTTCTAATAGAATCTATTTTATTAGTGAAGAATTCCATAAAGTCGTTGCTGCTGAAGGCTAAGGGAATAGCTGGCTCAGAGCTATGATTCTGTGTAAGTTTAGCAACTGTACTGAAAAGAAATTTAGGATTATTCTTATTCTCCTCAATTAGTGACGAATAATATGCAGTTCTAGCTTGTCGAAGCTTATTTTTATAAAGCACTAGACTATTTTTCCAGGATAAGTAGAACTCTTCCCGGTGTGTAGAGCGCCATGTTCTCTCCAATTTTCTAGAGGTTTGTTTTAAAGTACGCAGTTCAGAATTAAACCAGGGAGCCAACTTCCTGTGCTTAATGACCTTCTTTTTTAAAGGGGCAACATTGTCTAATGCCACACGTAAAGAGGAAGTAACACTATGAACTAGACCGTCAATTTGTGAAGGGCTAGAAATGAAATAGTTGCCCTCTGCTAAGTTACACTGAGATTCTGAAGACAGTAAAGATGGAACAGCTGCTTTAAAGTTTGCTACAGCGTTATCAGATAACGATCGACTATAATGGAATTTACTCTCATGTCTGGAGAACTCGGTTATAATAAACTCAAAAGTTATCAAAAAATGGTCCGACAAGACAGGATTGTGTGGAAATACTGTTATCTCCTCACACTCTATACCATATGTCAGCACAAGGTCTAATGTATGATGGCAGGAGTGGGTGGAGCTATGGATTGTTTGAGTAAAACCAATTGAGTCTAAGATATTACTAAAGGCTACATTGAGAGGATCACTTTCAATGTCAACATGAATGTTAAAATCCCCCGCCACAATGACCTTATCAGTATTTAACACCAAATCAGACAAGAAATCTGAGATCTGATCCAAAAATTGAGAGTAGGGGCCTGGTGGACGATACAAGACTACAAACAAAAGTGGTTTTAGAGCTTTACAATCCGGATTAGGCAAACTAAGAATTAGATGTTCAAAAGAACTGTAGCTATTAATTGGTTGGGGACTGATTAATAAATCTGAATGAAAGATGGTTGCTACTCCTCCTCCTCGTCCTGTACTACGAGCAATATGATGATTTAAATAATTAGAAGGAGTCGACTCATTTAAACTAACATAGTCCTCTTGCTGCAGCCAGGATTCTGTGAGACAAAACAGAGAAATCTGATTATCACAAATCAAATCATTAACTAATAAAGTCTTTGAAGAGATAGATCTAATGTTCAATAAACCACATTTAATTGTTCTAGTTTTCTGTTCAGTAGAGTTTGTTTTTATTTTTATGAGATTATCATGATTTGCTCTATTAAGCCTGATCTTTAATCTGTTTGATTCTGGCCGTGGGCAGGACACTGTCTGGATGGGGGAGTGGGTGGGTAACAGTACAGAAGCTGCAGAGGGGAGGGTTAAACTACCACTCTGCTTCCTGGTCTGGACCCTGGGTTGTCAGGGAGGACTAATAAAATTGGCCATATTCCTAGAAAGAAGAGCTGCACCATCCAAAGTGGGATGGATGCCGTCTCTTCGGATCAGACCAGGTTTTCCCCAAAAAGTTTTCCAATTATCAATGTAGCCCACGTTGTTTTCATGCATTTAGCTTTGTTTGCATTAATAACTAGTTTGTCTTCTCCAATCCATTGTGTGACTAAGGCCAACTCCTCTTTTAAAATATCATTCAGTTGACCTTCTGTTTGTGTAGTGTCATCTGCATATACAGCCATGGTTGCATGTTTTAAAACCAGTGGTAAATCATTAATAAAAATAAGAGGGCCCAAACAGCTGCCCTGGGGCACTCCACAATCCACCTGACCAGCCTCAGAGTAACTGCCATTAAAATAACAATGACATTTTCGATTAGTTAGATTTTTGATTAGTTACACTTTCTGTCCACTTGAGGGCGGACAGCCGGAATCCATAACATTTTAATTTATTTAATAAACCTGAGAAAAACCTTTCATAGTTCCTGACCACCACTATGTTGCAGTTCTTCTCATAAGGCACTATCACAAGCAGACCCAACATCAAGGTCGCCTTTTGACAGAGGGAGCTGTTCGCTTTGCAGGATGGTGGATTGTGGGTGGCATAAGGAAAGTGAGCACAATCATCCATCATTGTGTTACCTGCAAAAAGATTTGTGCCTCTGAGCACACAATGTCAGACCTCCCTCTAGAACGTCTCACAACAGACCCCCCGTTAACAAATGTGTTTGGTCCGTGGTTTGTGTCTTCTTGATGCACAAGAGTCAGATACCAGAAACTTTATTTGTCACTGTAACAATTGACATCGTACAACGAAATTAGGTGCAATGTTCCAGTGCAAAATAAAACAATCACACTAGTTAAAACTAACAAATAAGATAAAAAAAAACAGCTAGGCTAAATAAATACGAATAAAATAAATAAATATGAGAGCAAGTTAGCTACCTGAAAACTATTCTGACATTCATACAACATCCATATTGCTTAAGTCCCTTCGACTGGTGTTGACATAAAACTTAAAGCTGTGGTGTAAACAAACAAACAAGCAAACAAGCAATGGCCTAAGATGTGTTTCAGTGTTGCAACTGACTCAAACTGTTCACTTCACAGTGTTGAGCATGGTGATGGCTGAAGGATAGAAACTTTTTTTAAAGGAGTCATCACCTATAATACCGTGGATATCTACGTCCTTTTATAGTCTTTTAGGCCATTAAAGTAAATTGTATTGGAAAAATAAATTAAAAATGTGCTTTTCTGCTCCTTTTTTGTAAAAGGCATATTTTCTCGTGAGATCACACGCGATATTTCGGCTGTGTCGGACGCGCGCGGGACTGAGGGGCGCTTTGATTGGTGGAAGGAAGCAGGAAGCATCTTCAGCATCTTGCTCCAAAACAACAAAAGTTATAACTGAACCTGACCTGGCAGTGACCTACGGGATCTAACAGTACGAGCCCGAGCCTCGTGCGTAATGGTGTCCTCGCTTGTTGTTGAGTTGGGACAAAGCAAGCTAACAGCCAGGCATCGGCTCTTATGCTGTTGTGAAGATGGAATACACAAACCGATCGGAGTTTTGTTTCCCATAACACAGATTATAGCATGAGTCGTCAACGGTAAGACATCATTTATGTGTTTCATGTTATGAAATGAGCTTTGTTGTGCTGGTTTGGTCGCTGCTGGTTCATATTTGGTTATATCTGGCCTTTGTGATGTCATATAGGCCAGAACTCAAGCTCTCGTTTTGGAGTGTGCTTGCTCGTGGGGTGCATGTGAGCTGGTTGAAGAAGGCAAGAGTAAACAAACGCTTCAATGTTAAATATCGGCTTCTCAGCCAGTGAAAAATCATTAGGAAACCATTATAGACATTTATTCAAGTGGAAAAGTGAAAATTTCAGGTGCTGACTCCTTTAAGTCTGTTTGTTCTAGTCTTTAAACATCTGAGACGTCTGCCTGAGGGCAGGCGTTCAAACTGTGCGTGTCCTGGATGTGGTGGATCTTGAAGAATTTTCCGTGCCTTCCTAAGACAATAGGAGTTGTAAAGTTCTTCCAGTGAAGAGAGAGGACAGCCGACTATCCTCTGAGGGGCCTTAATCAGCCTGTGGAGCTCTTTCCTCTGTGCCATTGTGCAACCGGAGAACCATGCACAGAGACAGTACACCAAGATGCTCTCTACTGAGCAACGGTAGAAAGACACCAGCAGTTTCTCCGTGATGTTGTTTCTTCTGAGGACCCTCAGGAAGTGAAGTCTCTTCTGGGCCTTCTTCACTACCTCTGTAGTGTTTGTCCCCCAGGTCAGGTCCTCACTGATGGTGACATACTGAGGTGGTAGAATCACTTGATACATCTAGCTTTATTAATGCATTCTGACGATTTCTGGCTGTGAGGGGACCAGTTGCTCTGATTGAGGTACTAATTTTGTAATTGCACGTGAAGAACAGAAAATCCCTTCGAACTTGGACAATACAGCTGTACAAACTTTCCTAAAAGAACACGGATGTACATGAACCTTTAACCCACCACATGCTTCCCATTTCGGCAGCTCGTGGGAAATAATGATAGATCTAGCCCGGAGAATATTGGACTCTGTTGTTTCTGCTTTTTTCTTACTCTTCAGACAAGCTGCAAATGGCAATCTAGCCAGCCTAACGTGGGCTTAGGAAGTGTCATGGTACTCAAAGACAGACAAGTGCCAAGAAATAACTGGCCCCTTGGTCTCATAACTAAGGTGTTTCCAAGTAAAGATGGTAATATACGTACCATGGAAATCAAGGTAGTAAAATCAGATGGTACAAGGTGCTAACCAGACCCATCTCAGAGATTGTACTTTTGGTTCCTTCCTAACAT
The DNA here is from genome assembly GCA_006937985.1 of Aphyosemion australe. Classification (NCBI taxonomy): domain Eukaryota; kingdom Metazoa; phylum Chordata; class Actinopteri; order Cyprinodontiformes; family Nothobranchiidae; genus Aphyosemion; species Aphyosemion australe. Next base: position 39,081 of record SSNS01000343.1, read on the forward strand.
GTTTGTTTTCCACAGAATTTAATAGTGGCATTTGTTCACGCCAGGCGGGGAGTGTTCTGTTATCACTAAAAGTAGTCAAATGTATTAATAATCACTTTCTCATCACATAAGAAAAAAACAGAAAACAAACGTATTCAGGAATTAGAGGGAATCATTAAGTCTTTAGGGGCCTCCCCAGAAGAAGAAATACAGAACAAAACACATTAAGCTAAACTAGAACTTAATGAAATTATTGACAAAAAAACACCAATTTTTAGCCACAGATAAACCATTCATCAGATAATGAGATCAATCAGTTCCTTGACAGAATAATACTTCCTAAATGATCAGATAGCCAAGTGTTGACCCTGGACTCACCACTAACATCAGCTGAGCTCCAGGAAGCCCTTAAAACCATGCCCAATAAGAAGGCCCCAGGTCCAGATCCCAGTAGAATTCTATAAAGAATTCTGGATCATTCTGGCTCCAACATTCTTCAGAATGATGAGAGAAACTAAAGAAAATGGCAGGCTACAGCCAAATATGAATTCAGCCATTAGTCTTCTGTTAAAATACCACTAATGAGTTTTTTAAACTTTAAGCTAGAGCTTTAACATTCATCTCATTGATTGTTGAGTTAGAAACTTGACCATTTTCATATTTGATACCACTCTGCAGCCCTCTGCTGGCCAGATACTGCACTTAACAGTTTTGAGGAGCGGGTAGGAATTTGTGCATGCAAGGCCTCTCTCTACCTGCTTTACGACCACAGTTACTAGGTGTGTAGCAAAGGTCGGGGAGGAGTTAGCTGTTCAGGTAGCTCATATAAAGGAAAGCTGTTAGGTTTTTCAGTTTGCAGACCACCAATAAAAAAAAAGTAGTAGAGTAATTTTGCTTTTTTGTTGGAATCATGTCGGCGCCTGGGACTAAAAGAAAGAAAGTAATGTCTTTGGAAGCGAAGCAATCAAAATAGCATGAAGAAGAAGAAGAAACGACCTTTGATACAGCGCCTCTCAAGATAAAAATCATGAGGCGCTTCACAAGAACAAAAAATTAAAACGTAAAGAAATTAAAAAATTATTAAAACATAAAAAAAATGGGAAAAGGAAAAAGAAAAGGGTAATCAGTGGATCCCAAGAAAGGCAGAAATTGGAAGAAAAAGCAGAATGAAGAGAAGGTAGTGATGAAGAATCAGCTGAAGGTGACACCAAAGCCAGCCTGAACAGGAGAGTTTTCAGCTGTCTGAGAGGGACAAACAAGTGGCTAAAACAAGGAGTTCTGCTGTATGGTGGAGTTGCTAATGCTAACAGTTAGCTTATACTAGCCAGACGTTCTCTGCTGTTTCCTGGACGCTAAACCAACAACAGCCTTCCCCGTCGTGACTCAAGATAGGTGAGTCCATGAATGTTAAGTGACAGTGTTGCATAGATATGTCAGGCTTTTCTAATCCTAGAGTTTCACCTAGAGTCTATTTTCTATCAGAAGCTAATGCAGGAGATAGGTGGAGGAGACTATTTTCATGTTCAGCCTGCAGGAAACACTCAGAGTGACCCGTTAGAATCAGAAATAATCATTAAAAACTGGTTTTTCAGTGTTCCACACCTTTAAACAAATTCATGGTACAAGAAGTTTCTGAAAATTCAGATGAGAGTCCATTGGGTTCAAACAAAAAAATAAACTAGACAAAATATTTCATTTAGTGTTATTAATTGTAGGTAATGTTATTTCATCAATAATTGTTTGTTTTCAAAGCTGACTTATTTGTAGGGAGTCCGAGGCCCCTGATCTGAGTCCAAGTTATTTGATATTTATTAACTGCTGATGCTGAGTCCTGTGCTGATACTTCAGCAGCGCATTAAAATAAGAAAAAAGAGAAAACACGTCCAAGTTGTCCTTTAAGTTTTTTAAATGATTTATTTCCTTCTTTCTGTTTTTGTCGTTTTGTTAATTCATCCTTAAAAAGTCACTGTACAGTGTGCAACCACAGAGGGCTATCCACTGTGACAAATACTGCTATCTTGGCTGTGATCTTTTTCCTGTCCGTAGGAAATTTCTCTGTTTTTCAACGTATCACAAGTGTTGACTGGCTCAGTGTTATTGTGTGAGTTGCTGCAGTGAACTTGGAGCATTGAGCTGTTTTTGGTGTTTGGTTTAAAGCAACATTCCACAACTTTTACACCTTAAAAGTATGCTTTTTTGTAAAGTTTTTGCGTCATAGTATCTATTATGTTCATTTTCATACCAGTGATAGTGTTGGGGGGTCCCACGTCTGTTTACTGCACTATACAGTTTTTGTGCATCGGGTAGCGCCGGAAGTACTGACTAGGTGTCGTTTTACGTCAGAATATGGCAAGCCAAAGGGATAAAAATGCGCGCGTTCTAAACGCGCGTTATGTCCACCAAAATGCGCGTCTTGAACGAGCGTTTTGGCGGACATAATGCGAGTGTAGAACGCGCTTTTTTTTTATCCCTTTGGCTTGCTATAATTAGCCTTTCGCCGGCCCCGCCCCCAGAACGGCTATTGTCCAATCACACATCATAGCAACCGTTACTATCCGACAGCTCCAAACAAAATGATGAAGCTAAGCCTAATTTACTACTAAGCATTAGCCTCGATAGTAGTCGTGTCTCCTTTGTTTCCCTTCAGAACCTCCTCATCGAGCTCAACCAGCAAGCCAGCAAGCATGAGTGCTCCCCCCGCCCGCGGCTGGGCGGAGGTCCGCCTCCCAGACTATCCAAGACCCTTTTAGATAAGACACACCGTGCCGGCAAATCAGCGTAATATTACCTCAGCCGTGTGTCTTATAAACGCACATTAAGCCTTGGCGCAACAGCGGGTGGTGTCAAGATCACGTGATGAATTAATGCCGAGCTCCAGCCGGGAACTAAAAATGAAAGTAAACACGGGCATAAAAAGTTACATTTTATAAACAGACTCAGCTGAGATGATCAACTGAGCGATGCAGAGCGCCGGGAGCTTTTCTCCGTTAGAGCTGCCTACAGCTCAGATCATCTGACAGCTGACATCTGACAGCTCACAGGGACACCGCATCCCCACCACCGCTACTCGGATCCACGCACCCCCGGACCTTCTCCCGAAACTTCCAACTCCTTGTTCCCTGCTACGCTTCGCTCAGCAGACACTAATGTATCCCTCCACTGCATACTGTAACCCTTTTGCCTCCATCTGGATGATATTGAGGAGGAATTGCTCCAAAAAATGTCGCTGACATGCATCTGTCTACTTCTTTCCATCGCGGAAATCTGCGGAGCTGCAGTATTTGATCCACTTATTGTCGGAGTTGGCAACAGTAAGGGGGGCGGGTCTCGGCGACAGGTCAATTATATAACGTAGACTCGCTGTAGCAGCGGCAGATTCACCAAAGAAAGCTAGAAATCCCTTATCAGAGGAATCTAGGAAAAGAAAAGGAGAACGTGATAGAACAAGAGCAAAGACCAGAGTTACTATTGGGCCGTCTTTTCCTCGCTGGAGAGCTCTTTTAGAAAGAACAGCATGAACTACGGACTCTGACCTAGCCGTGCTGCTAATGGCTAGGTAAGTAATAAATGATTTCACCAGGGTTATTGTGTTTGGTCGGGCATAAAGTTGTTATACAGTCCTGATAAAACTATTTATTCAATGTGTGGAGGTGGAAAAGTTTGTATTCGTTGTTTTGCCTGACAATAGGAATGTAAACATGCCTCTTATGCCCCAGAGAGAGAGATTTAATGTTACGACAGTGACGTTACGCAGCAAGCCTCTAGAGGGCGACAGAGACCATATAACTGCAAAGTTGCGGAATGCTGCTTTAAAGGTCGTCTATGTCAGGATTCATTTAAAAGGTCATGCTTCTTGATTTATAAGGTTTTGTATTTGTCTAAATCTGTTCTTTATGAACTAGTTATCACTCATATTTTTGGTTGTTTGGAGCAAACAGGATGAAAAAAGAGACACTTCCAAGCAGACATGATGTCCCTCAGTCAGAACTTTACACTAAACTTGAGAGCTCTGCTACCAACCTAACAACAACATCCTTTACAGAATATCAGGCTAAACAACAGCAACCCACATTCATCTAGAATCTAATATAGAATCACATCACCTATCATTGTAGTTACAATTAAATGAAACAGAATCAAATTGAGGACCTGGCAAATGTCCTCACAGTTTCAAAATGTCCCCATGGTAGAGGTGAAAAGTCAAAAATGTGTCCTCACAGCGGATGTAGGACATGCGCATGTGCACACACACACACACACACACACACACACACACACACACACACACACACACACACACACACACACGCTTCATGGTGCTGATCAAGAATATTTCCTTCCATCCATCCATCCATTTTCTTCTGCTTATCCAGTCGGGTCGCGGGGGCAGCAGCCTAAGCAGAGGCCCAGACTTCCCTCTCCCCAGCCACTTGGGCCAGCTCCTCCGGGGGAATCCCAAGGCGTTCCCTGGCCAGCAGAGAGACATAGTCCCTCCAGCGTGTCCTGGGTCTCCATTTAGGTCTCCTCCCGGTTGGACGTGCCCGGAAAACCTCACCAGGGAGGCGTCCAGGAGGCATCCTAACCAGATGCCCGAGCCACCTCAACTGGCTCCTCTCGATGTGGAGGAGCAGCAGATCTACTCCGAGCCCCTCCTGGATGACCGAGCTTCTCACCCTATCTCTAAGGGAGAGCCCGAACACCCTGCGGAGAAAACTCATTTCTGCAGCTTGTATCCGTGATCTCGTTCCCAAAGCTCGTGACCATAGGTGAGGGGGTCTTCCCACACCTCTGGGAGCTGGCCATCTGGTTGGGGTCTAGGGTGGTGGGTTGCTTTGCCCTGTGTTGGGCCTGCTCATCATTACCCCAGTAAGAATGGGACTATTTCTAGTGTGATCCTCTGTGCCTCTTGGGAGGGGGAGTCTTTGGGGGCAGGTCTGTGGCCTCTCACACTCACTATTGGACATTCCTCTAGAGAAACCTTACATACACAAACGCGTGTACACAACACAGGTGCTCACATGGTGCTCTCACAAGTATGGGCTTGGGTGTTTTTAACACATAACCTAAGGCTGTGGTTGGTACTATATGCACAAGGATTTATTACTGTGTGCTTTTCAGCAAAAATTGCTACTGTTAGACATCCTCATGTTGTTGGAGCAGTGATGTTTTGGTTCTGTTGTATTTTTGTGTGTCTTATTATGCTCTCTCTTTCTGCAGGTCTAGAAGTGAATTCTTGTGTATCTTTTATTTGTTTATTTTGTGAACCCCCCCCCCCCTTCCTTTCCTTTCCCCCCTTTTCTCTTTCATTTCTGTCTCCGTGTCCGTTGGGATTTAAAACAGCTGAAAGCATTTCTAATAAAATTTTGATATCAGGTGGGGCATTATAGATGATTCTACACTCATTGGCCACTTTATTGGGTACGTCTGTCCAACTGCTCATTAACACAAATGACTAATCAGCCAATCACATGGTGGCAGCTCAATGCATGTAGGCATGTTGACATGGTCAAGGAGATCTGCTGCAGTTCAAACCAAGCTTCAGAACGGAGAAGAAATGTGATTTAAGTGACTTTGAACGTGGCATGGTTGTTGGTGCCAGACGGGCTGGTCTGAGTATTTCAGAAACTGCTGATCTTCTGGGATCGTCATGCACAACCATCTCTAGGGTTTACAGAGAATGGTCCCAAAAAGGGAAAACATCCAGTGAGCGGCAGTTCTGTGGGCCAAAATGCCCTGTTGATGCCAGAGGTCAGTAGCCTAGTGAACTAGACCAATTCTTGCTTTGCAGAGTTTGGTCTAGGCACGCTTCATTGGAACCCTCGCAGCCCAAACCACTGCTGTGTCTATCCAATCACAACTCGCTATAGTTTTGGTTGGGCCAATCACAGCGCTCTATATCATGGGCCAATCACAGAGCGGGAGTAGCCGATGACGTCAGCGCTGCGGCCGCGAACGCCGCGAACCCAAGCAACATGGCGGCAACTCGGAAAACACGTTCGTTTGAAACGGCTTTGTCATCAACATTGGATTATTTAGACTCCAACGTGCGTAAGTCTGTCTGATATACTTAGCGGCTTCTTATTTTTATCAAACAAAGTAGTGCAATGTCCCAGCACACCTGATATTCGCGTGTTTTTCATACAAAAACGACAGAAATCATTGAAGCTAGACGCCATTAAAGCCTCCCGCTTTTCCGTCGCTGTGATTACGTCATGTTGTTCGTCACTCTGATTGGTCCTAGCGCTATCCAATTGCGTGCTGACATTTTGAAAGACAACCGTAGATCCCGCCTCACGACTGAGAGCCGTCAATGGTTCGTGGCCAGACTATATATTCACATATATAGGATGGCTTGCCAGGCTAAGAGGTCAGAGGAGAATGGCCAGACTGGTTGGAGCTGATAGAAAGGCAACAGTAACTCAAATCACCACTCATTACAACCAAGGTCTGCAGAAGAGCATCTCTGAACGCACAACACGTGGAACCTTGAGGCAGATGGGCTCCAGCAGCAGAAGACCACACCAGGTGCCACTCCTGTCAGCTAAGAACAGGAAACTGAGGCTACAATTCACACAGGCTCACTAACACTGGACAATAGAAGATTGGAAAAATGTTGCCTGGTCTGATGAGTCTCGATTTCTGCTGCAACATTCAGATGGTAGGGTCAGAATTTGGCGTCAACAACATGAATGTATCAACGGTTCAGGCTGGTGGTGGTGGTGTACTGGTGTGCCTATCTGAGTATTGTTGCTGACCATGTCCATCCCTTTATGACCACAGTGTACCCATCTTCTGATGCTACTTCCAGCAGGATAATGCTCCATGTCATAAAGCTGGAATCATCTCAGACTGGTTTCTTGAACATGACAATGAGTTCACTGGACTCAAATGGCCTCCACAGTTACCAGATCTCAATCCAATAGAGCACCTTTGGGATGTGGTGGAACGGGAGATTCATCATGGATGTGCAGCCGACAAATCTGCAGCAACTGTGTGATGCTATCATGTCAACATGGACCAAAATCTCTGAGGAATGTTTCCAGTACCTTGTTGAATCTATGCCACGAAGGATTAAGGCAGTTCTGAAGACAAAAGGGGGTCCAACCTGGTACTACCAAGGTGTAGCCAATAAAGTGGCCGGTGAGTGTATAACGCTCCACCTGTGAGATAAAAAAGGAAGGCTTGTTTTCAGCACTCAGACATCAATTCTGATTGCTTTACAGCTGGACAGGACACAGGGAAAGAAAAAAAAAGTAAACAAATGCGGCCGTGAGCAGTGTTGCTTTTGGAGACTGATATAAGCACACAGCTTCCTACTCTCTCACTAAGAGTATTGTGTGCTCCTCACAGCAGTCTGTCCTCATCCTGCCGTGGCTGGAGCGTTGGTTCTGGGCTGCAGTCAGAGAAGATGTAATACTCCACTGCATCCAGACTGGTAAAGATAGGTAGGCGTGAACGTCAGCTGGCCAATCAGTCAGTAGAGGGTGTGTTTGGTCGGCTTTGGTCTGGACAGCTGGACAGCAGGTCCAAAAAAAGAAAAAAACGGTCATCTGAGTACTGAAAATGTACAGATTAATCAGATGTGAACACAGCTAACCTACCAGGGCTGGGCCGTGCTGACCCAGATTTGAAAGCCCTATATGTGAGTCAAAGAGTGGCCACACCAAATATTGACTAGTATTTTGACACCCCCCCCAAAAAAAAAAAGAAAAAGAAAAGTGTGCACATTTCAGAGTGCCCTTTAATTGTGGCCAGTCTAAGGAACACCGGTGCAAAATTCATGCTGTCTAATCAGCACCTTGACATGCCACACCTGTGAGGTGGGATAGATTATGTCAGCAAAGGGGAAGTGCTCACTAAGGGCCGTGATATACTTGCTGTTTAGCGATGCGTACGCGTGTTTAAAATGGCTGCCACGCATAGCTTGTGTTGATTTGATGTGTTGTTTGTGCGCGTCCCCCGAAATTAACGTGACGCGACACGACGCGCCCAAATGCTGTAATATATGAGCAACCAGTAGGTGGAGTTGACAAAACGAGCGAGACACACTCACCATGGTGACACCGTCTCTGGTTTAGAGGTCTTTCACACCATCTACGATATTGCTGCTGTCTTTATTTCTGCCGTAATCTCAAAATTAACCAGTTACTGATCTCTTTTATTGACGCCATGTTTGTTTTGGTTGCCCCGGCTCTCTATCCGGTCTGAGTACTCTTGTCTGCCCCCTAGTGGAACACTCGGGTACTACATGCAGTGCAGCGCTGTGTAGAAGCAAGTATATGAACAAAGATGCAGCCTGCGCCAACGCGAGGTTAAACAGCAAGTATACCACGGCCCTAACACAGAGTTAGGCTTATGAACAATAAATAAGTGTAATGGGTCTTTTGTGTATTTAGAAAATATTTCCGATCACGAAAAATGGTAGTAAAAACGAGAGTGTTGCGTTTATAATTTTGTTCAGTGTTTTAATTAAATAAAACAGGAGAGAAAATTCCAACCCTGTCTAACACCATTGCATCTTCTACAAAACAAACCAGTATGAGTTAAATTTACGAAACATTTTCCATGCTTCACTCAAATGTTTTAGAATCATCTGTAAAACATGTGAGGAAAGATTAAAGGTGTGGTTGACTGAAAAAACATTTTTAAATGTTTTTTTCTAATTCTAATGGGTCACTCTGAGTGTTTCCTGCAGGCTGAACATGAAAATAGTCTCCTCCACCTATCTCCTGCATTAGCTTCTGATAGATCTGGCAGATTAGAAAATCCTCACAGATCTACAACGATCATTCACGGGACTCACTGATCTTGACTCATGACAGGGAAGGCTGTTGTAGTTTTAAAGGGTGAGTCACACCACCTCAAAACAGGAAGTTGACCTCTCTTCGCTGGCCCCCTTTAAGAAGGAGCTACGATCTGGGTGTGAAGTTGGATGCGTCACTAAAGCTAGAGACTCATATTAATGGAGCTGTGCGCTCTTGCTTTTTCCATCTTCGCCGCCTATCCAAAATTAAGCCACTGGGGTCACAGGCTCACTTAGAGACTGCAGTCCATGCTTTCATTACTTCTCGGACTACTGCAACTCCATTTACTCAGGAGTTAGCAAGGCTGCACTTGCGTGGCTCCAGCTTGTACAAAATGCTGCAGCTAGATTCCTAACCGGCAAAAGAAAGCGGGAACATATCACGCCTGTCTTGGCCCATCTGCACTGGCTTCCAGTTTCATTCAGAGTCAGGTTCAAGATACTTGTTTTTGTTTTTAAGTCTCTGCAGGGCTGTGCTCCAAGTTATCTGTCTGAGTTACGTGCACTCATCACGTGCACTTAGGTCATCACAGCAAGACTTACTAGTCTTTCCACGTGTGAAATGCTGTACTAGAGGAGGAAGGGCCTTCTCGGATTTGGCCCCTAAGCTGTGGAATGACCTTCCACTCGCGGTCAGACAAGCACCCTCTCTTCCAGTTTTTAAGAGTCGGATGAAGACTCACTTTTATACTGTGGCGTTCCCTCAGCACATAGAATAGAAAAGACTTTATTGATCCCACAGTGGGGAAATTCACGTGTCACAGCAGTACCATCACTCAAAGGTTAATTAGAAGAAAGATAAAAAAACAAGGATACATGTATATACACATAGGCAGTAATCTAGTGTTGTAATCTTAGATCACTAAAAAAAACACAAATAAAAGATAAAAACAAACGTGGGTACCAACGCTATGCAGCATACTGTAAGAGACACAGACAACAATCTGAATCAGGTATGAGTTAGATTTATTTTTAGATAATTTAGCTAATTCTTATCCAGTTTTATTTTTTTGTACCAACATCTTGCTTTATCTCCTGCTTTTATTTGCCTTAATGGTTATTTTGTGGGCCCTTGCAAGGGTCAGTGATGTTTTAAATTCTTTTATGCATGTAAAACACATTGGTTCGCCTCCTGGCTGATAGAAAGCGCTTTATAAATTAAGTTGATGATGAATAATGATGATGACCGGGGTGGAGTCCAACTTCCTGTTGAAAAATGCTCCTAAAGGAGGCGTCGCCTGAAGGACCGAGAGAGGGGCACTGAGGCAGTGATTGATAGCACCCCCCCCCCCCTCCCCCCACATGCGCTCTCGGAGTTTCTCAGTCTTTTAAAGGAGTCATTAACAAGTGCTCACACACTTACACAGACACACACACAGCACACACACTGCTCAGGAGAACAAGTGCCGCAGGCTGGAGAATTTCCTGTTCACCACGATCACTAGAAGAAAGGGGGAGGAGGATGGTTTTTTAAGGAAGTGAGCGGCTCCGAGCCGTAACGTGTCATATCGGCAGGTGAGTGGTTGTGCCAGGGGGAGGTGCGGCCGAGACTCAGCTAGAGCTAGATCAATGATGATCCGTGGTGTTCATTACTACTATGGCTCTTTCACATCTGGGTCAGTATGGTCGGGCTCGTACATGCAGTTTTTGTTTACGCAGACTTCTCAGAAATGCAGAAATCCCCGAGCACGTGGGCGGTGCAAAACACGCACGGAAACGTCTGTGGTGCCCTTCTTATGGTTGGTTTGTGCTTGACGCGTCCGCACGGTCCGCACGGCTCAGCGCAGCCAAATTACATAATTTTAGCAACCACGCCCCTCCGCGCGGCCCAAAGTTTCCACACTGCGCACCTAGGAAATGTTCTAACTACAGGGACGGTCCCATGTGGAAAAACATGGCAGACTAGCAAGAGCTCGTAGTGGCAGAGGTTTGAAAATACAAACATATCTATGATTCGGCCCATAAACATCACCGTGAATAAAATATTGTTAATAATTCTTGGAGAGAAATTGCTGTCACAGTTGGAAAAGACGAGGAAGCACAAAAAAATGTAAAACATCAGTGATCCACATCTATTTCTACCACTGCCTCTGACAGAAAGTAGCTGAAGTTCACCCAGAAAGTCACCCAGATGTCGCCAGATGACGTCACACGCTAATTCGCATATTGATGACATCATCACGCCACATTGGCGTCCCTCTCAACATCTAGAATGAAAAAATATATAAATATGGCTGTAATCACACGTTTGACTTTAATGGACTCATCTGCAGAAGTTTTTTTTAACACTTTTTCTTCTTTATGGTTTTTAAGTATTTTGTTTCTCAGAAATTTTGGTTTCTGATCTTCAAAATTTTTCACTGAAGATTTTTAAAACATGTTAGTCTTTCTTATAAATAAAAAGAAGGAAATTAAAAACAATATTATTAGTTTAAATGATTACCTTGTATGAAACAAATGGCCCAGTGTGCTTCGATGTTTAAAATAAATTCTAAAAGTATAAATAAAGTGACATTAAGGCAGATTTGGTGTGGTCATCCAAACAGTTCTGTTATAGGACATAGCGCAGACCTACTTCTCCCCTCATTTTCATAGACAGTCACATTGGTGCATTTACCAGCGTTTTCTTCAACAGCGGCTTTTTCCCCTCATAGTTTCTCCACTTGTCCAATTATGTTTTCTCTCCATCTAGATCGTGATAATAATGGCGCACACAGATGCACCGAGCAAAAGGGAGCGGGTGTCTCATGATATAACACCATCCCCGTGTCACTGAAGGAAACTCCGATGAGCCATCGAGCTGCGTGTGTTAACGGGACAGTGGTTCAAACTCCCGCTGACTTTGTTTTTTGCCAAATTCAGACAGGACCAAAGTGTCTGACAGCTGCAGACCCGGAAACAGCAGATTCACACCTGCGCTGTCTCTCAGTAGAAGCGTGAATCTGCAGCAGGCCGTAAATCGACGGTCTCCAGAGACCCTTCTCGTTTTAAGCTCTGCAGCTGTATCTTTCTCATTGGCCACATATGGTCGGCCGGCTGAGAAAAGTTTATGATTGGTCAGTCGATGTAACGTGATCGTCCTCGTGCACATGCACAGATTATTCTCTTTCCTGGCTCATGGAAGGATGGACTGTAGCGCTAACTGGGTTTTTTGCAAATCTGCAGGGAATATCTACAAGAAAGTTCTACAGAAAGTAGCAAAGAAGACCCTCAGAAAAGCCACTAGGTTTGTTGCTAGGCGCTGTTTGGAATAAAAAGTCACTGAGGGGTTGAAAAGTCGTTAGGAACAGCAAGTGATGAAGTTGCTGAGTTGGCAACACTGGCGGGAAGCCCCCACTGGCCTATTCAACCCGCCAAATCAGAGGCTCCCCCTAAATGGTAGGCATGAATTTGAGCCAGCCAATCAGTCGGCCGTGGATGAGTTGGACCAGTTCAGCCTGAAGCAGACTGCCAGGGGAAGAGGTCTGAAAAAACGTCTGGTTGAGCACAGAAAAAAACAGGCTACCCAGATGTGAGCACAAAAAACTTACCTAGTCTGGTCCATGATGTGAAAGCGCTAGAGACCACTGCAAATGTATTGATTAAACAAGTGTTCCACTCCTTTAATTCATGGCCCTATACAAGTAAAGTGCCTAAATACCAAACTGATTATCCAGGGGGTAGAGAAATACAAACTTATTCCATCAAATTTTGCAAATGGATTTAAACAAGAAAAACGTATTTTTTGCATTATATTTTTTAGTTAGATGTCATTGATTATTATAGTCCTTTATTTTTATCCTGCAGCCAGCTCTAGTTTAAATTTCTGATCCAACACTTGATGAGTTTCCTTTATTGTGTTTTGTAGTTTGATTTAGAAGCAGTTAAAGCAGATATATGATGACTGATTGCAGAACTGAAATGAAAACAGAAAGCAGTCCAACCAGCTTACTGGGCTTGTGTTCGACCAGTGTGTTTGCTGCAGATGGGTCCAATCAGACCAGTTCCAGGACCAGGCGCATAAGGAGGGGGCAGCCTCAGTCACACAGGAGGCGGACAAACACCTCATGTGACTGCAGACTGGGTTAACGCAGCTCTGCTGGCCTGGATTAGGCTCCCTGTTTTCCTCTGGATGTAGAGAAGCAGCCGGACCGGGACCGGGAGGAAAGGCGCAGTCATGTTGCTCGTCTTCAGCTCGAGGAGCTAACGGCTCTTATAGATTTAATCATGGAAATGGCCCGGAGAGGAAGAAGAACGCGGTCGTTTTATCGACCAATACTTTATTTAATTTAACAAGGAACTCTGTTTTGGATCCGAGGACTCAAGGAAAGAGAACGGTAAATGTTTTATTCATCTCCGTTTGGTTGGAAATGACGGCATTAGTGAGAATAGAGACGCGAAGGTTCAGGCGACAGCAGCGATGGTTGCGGGTAATTAAAGTGTCCTCCCTGGTGGTCCACTGCTGTGATGTCCACCAGTATTGTATTGTCCTCTGGACTAATGGACACTCTCTGGACACATTATTCACGCATTATCGAACAGTTGCGGGTTTAGTCTGAAGCATTTAGACTGAGGACCAAGACGTCTCCACACCGCGGGCCTGCTGAATGAACCCGAACCAGGGAATACTCGGTACCAGTGCTGTTAGCTTAGCGAACGGCTAGCCTAAAACAGCCGCTTCCTCTAGCTTAAAGTCGCTGTCTGGTACAAATACAACGACCCGACCCGACATATGGGTTGAAATCAGGCAGGGCCGAAACCACACGTCCTATGTAACACAAGCAGGCTCCTCATAAAGCAGCCAGGCAGTAAAAGTTCCGTTATGTTTGTCTTCGCTAATCGGATCACTGCACACCTAACCGAGCCACAAACAGCTGAGTTATACAACCTCAGTGTAAAACTTAACCTAAGGTCCGTTCAGGTGTGAACAGAACCCGGAGAGGAACCGGAGAAACGAGAGGCTCCCGGGTCGCATTAACATGAAGCGACTGTGGTCGCTGCTAACTACGGCCAGGTTGTGCTAAATCATCATGTGGGTCTGACTTTCATTCATCCACCCTGCTGAAAACACCAGCATAGGTTGTGCTTTGGTGCTGGTTTAGCTGGTGGTCCAGCACCCAATCAACAACATCCCACACTGGACCACCTGCGTATGTAAAGAAATATGAAAAGCTCCCATTTCGCATTTGGATCAGTAGGCTCTATAGTTATTGTTAATGGAAAATAACAAAATGAACACTGAGTTTGAAACTGTGCCTCTCAATACTAATAAAGTAAACAAACTTAATGTGCAGTCATATTTGTAAAAATGACAGGAAATTATATCATACTATCAAAACAATAAAACGTGTTACTCTAATAATGTGAGGGGGTAAACTAAAGGTAAGAATTTTTCTCAGGTGTATTTAGTAGAGTTTACTCTGGCAATAATTTACCAAGGTGGGCTGCCTGAATGTTTTCCCCTCACTAAAACACGGCTAGAACACAGAACACTAACATGATTCGGCCTCAGCAGCAGCAACAGAACATTTGCCGGTCTGCACGTTTGGTTCAGCTCCAGCTGTGGAAGTTCACTACAACATAGAATTGCATATGTTTCTATTTATTTTTATATTACAGATGTTTGCACTGTATAGCTCTTTTTTGTCAGTATTAGCAGTTTTTTTTTTTTTATCAAATTGGGTCTGTATTGGGTAGGCCTAAATAAGTTAAACTTCAGCCTAGAGCTGGGACGATAATCAATAAGTCAATTAATTGTACCATAGATGAAAATGAACTCAATAATTTTTCCAGCCTCAATATATCGCCATGTGCCTGCGTGTATATGTTTTCCTTGTCTCTCGCCTCCAAAGATGCTGGACGACAAGAGGGTTCAAGTGCAGCTTTGGTTGTTGACACTGGCTATTGTATTTATTGTTTTGGAGAGACAGGGTCTATTTTATTGTTTTTGGTGCAATATTTTCTAACAGAGTGAGAGTCTTTTATTATTTTATTTTTTGTTTTTGTTTTATTTATTTAGAAGTTCTGGTTCTAAACATTATAATGTTAAATAAAGGTTTAATTGTTGCATTTCAAAGGATGTACTTGCATTATTATGATATATTAACATTACATAAGTGGTTATTTTGATCTTGATAATGTCGACAATAATATCGTTTATCGTCAATAATTTGTTGAACAATATATTGTCCAGCAAAATTTGTTATCGTCCCAGGCCTACTTCAGCCTATACCCTTTCATTCATAAACTATGAGCAAGTGTTTTTGTGTTTTTACATGAGAAATCAGGAAATGTTTTTGTGATGAGTGCGACAGATCAAAAAACTCACTGTTCAGATCGTGTCACGGATTGGATCATTTTTTGGAACAGCACGAAGAAAAGAAAAAAAAAAGACAAATAACTTTGCTCTCTTATTAATTTTGTAGAACACTTAGTGCAACATTTTTCTGCTCAATGCTCATTAAATACAAACAACATTTAACTCAAGACTCATTTAATGCAGTTGCATCCTATAAAATCTATAACGTCAAACATTTTTTAACTGAATGATTCTTACTATGTAGAATGAACATTTCAGATATTCAGTAAGAATGTTCTTATGGATATCTGGAATGTTAATTTCTACTAGGATCAACAGAATTATAGATATCTGGAATCCAGTCTGTTTAATATATGTTAAAAAGGCCACCTCTGGTTTTTAGGGATTTTTAAAATTAATTCCTACTAGTGCCGTTGTTATTATGGATAAACTTCATTATAATTTCTACTAGTAACAACGTAGCTGTTGATGTCTTCATTTGCAATTTTGACTAATAAAAAAAAATTAGTACTACTATCAATGAAAGTATTACTAAATAGGAATTACAGAGAGGTCCGATTGCTGATTAAATGTGAAAACGGCTTGCCATAGTCAAAGCTCACTCCCTGCGTGTCCTGCTTTCACTCATTTCCTCAACTTTCTGAAGCGCTGTTTGTTTTTCTTTACTCTTCGTTTACAGATTTGTCCCCATCAATACTTCAGGTCCCATCACGTTAATGTAGCAATAGAGTATTCTACAGTTGACGTCACCACGCAAAGGCTTCTGGGTAGGGTCATACTCATAAGCCGCATTAACAATAGAAATTATACAGTTTCAGAGCGCTTTGACATCGATATGAAGGCATAAAATGGAGGTTGTTTTGACGGAGAAAAACATACCAGAGAGCTTTTCTTGATGGTGACCCTGCTAATTATCGATCGCCAGAACTGAAGCGCTAGCTAAAATGAAAGTGAAAGTAAAAACTAACTCCCGTTAGCAGCGCTGTTGTTTTAAACGCCATTATTCCCATCATGGCTCCTTCTTGAGTAATAAGTTCATTTCTCAGTGCTCAAGTAACATTTTCTCAAGGTAGTTTTCTAACTGTCAGGTTATCATTTGTGTCCCTACTTTTTATATTCCACTCACCTCTGGTCAAAAGCCTTTTTAGTGGACGTTTGGGTGGACATGCTGTTTGGCCGAGACGTTCAGCTGGACCCCTCTGTTAACAACGCTGCCTCTAGCTCTCCGTTAACAACGCTGCCTCTAGCTCCCCGTAACAACGCTGCCTCTAGCTCTCCGTTAACAACGCTGCCTCTAGCTCTCCGTTAACACCGCTGCCTCTAGCTCTCCGTTAACACCGCTGCCTCTAGCTCTCCGTTAACACCGCTGCCTCTAGCTCTCCGTTAACACCGCTGCCTCTAGCTCTCCGTTAACACCGCTGCCTCTAGCTCTCTTATTTATTTTTTTAAGCATCGACGTTCATCAATCGATTCTGAATCCTCACGTGAAGCTTTGCGATGCATCGCCACATCGATAAAAGGCACCCACCCCTACCGGACACACACACAAACATTTGCCCCGCACTATAAATAATACAAACACTTTGTCCGTCTACTCTTTTTGATATTAAGCCTGACGCACAACTAAAGTCCCACACTCATTTGTTTATGAACAAAAAGTAAAGAGGGAGAGGGATGACAGCTGAAATGTCCGTCAGAACCACAACCTGTTGCGCAGCGGGCCGTCTGGCATCAAATACACTTTTTAAAAAACACTTTAGTTTCCTTACATTGAACTAAATAATTACACTGACATTCCTTTATTTTACAAAACAAATTCTTTGGAGTCAGACGCAAGCAGGAGCGTCATGGCAAACTGATCTGTTGCTGGTCTTGGTTCAGTTTGCTGCGCCATGTTCTACCAGTCTCAGCGCTTTGATGTGGGGCTTATTGTGTTGAAGTAACCAAGAATAAACTGCTCCCATGCTGTGCTCTTTGTTAACTGCTTCATCTTTTGAGCGCATTTGTTTGATCATGTGACGTTCACTTCTTCTATTTTGATAGCGGTGCACTTGCGCCCTCTAGTGGCACAAAATATATTACACCCAAGCGCAGCAGAATGACTTGGATCGGTTAACTGGGCAAAACTATTTTACCCGGTTACAACATTAACGGCAATTAACCGGTTAACTATGTACATCCCTAATTGGAAGCATTTCCAATGTAATCCAATGGGCCAAAAACTCGCAGAAAAAGCTGAATATCCTAAAACATATTAGATATCAATACCAAAAGTCATTCCCGGAACGAGCTGAACAAGCTGAAAGTTTTACAAAATTTGTTGAAATAGCTAAAAATTTGAAGAAGAAGCAGTTCAAAAACGTAAATGCGCCCTTTGCGCATTTAGAGAGAATGCGTCCTCATGCACAAAATGAGGCCCCTCATGGAACGTGTTCTGCCTATTGGGAGGGGCGGTGCTGTGGGCGACTGTGGGTGACTGGTGTTTACTTGAAGACGGACAGATATTTTTTCAGAAATCTCGGAGATTTCTACTAATAAATGACCAAAAAAACTACTGGTACTCATCATTTCCAACTAAACGATCTATACACCACATGGACTGTAAGTGCTGTGTGTAATCTGCATTTAGTTGTAGTTTAATAATGTTCATACTTTTACCACGGCCAAAACGTCGACGTACTTCAATTCAATTTCAATTCAATTCAGTTTATTTATATAGCGCCAAATCATGACAAGAATCGTCTCAAGGTGCTTCACAAAGTAAACATTCCAATACAGTTCAGTTCATTAAGCCAATCAGTAAAAAAGTTTCCTATATAAGGAACCCAGCAGATTGCATCAAGACTAAGCAAGCATGTAGCGACAGTGGGAAGGAAAACTCCCTTTTAACAGGAAGAAACCTCCAGAGGATCCTGGCTCAGTATGAGCAGCCATCCGCTACGACTCACTGGGGATTGAGAAGACAGAGTAGGCACACGCACCCCCCCCCACACACACACACACCATATATATATCAAGTAGTGTTTCTATGGCTACACTGTGATTTCTTAGAAGTTCTACTTAGTAAGAGAAACTTTATTGTCTTTATCTGAGTGAATCTATAATTAATTCAACAGGTGAACTAATAGTAGCACATTCTATGTTAAAGAAAGTGAGATGTAATATCAGGAGAGGGAGAATGTTCAGTGGTTGGCAGCAGTGTGCCAGCCGATGGCCCCCTCCATGAGGCCACCACAGCTCAGCAGAACGCCAGTGTAGCTTCTTCTGGGGAGAAAAACACTTAGAGAGAAAATAAAGTTAACAGCTGAAATAACAGGAAATAATGCAATTAGAGAGTGGTGGTAGAAGAGAGTAGCAGAGTGTGGAAAGTGGTCTTTATGTCCTCCAGCAGTCTAAGCCTATAGCAGCATAACTACAGAGATAACTCAGGATAACCTAGCCTTTTAGATGGAGGCATGTGGGAGGCAGGGCCAGGGAGAAAAGTCTTTAACGACTGTAGTCCCCGCTGTACACTCCACCTCCCTCTGCTCCCCACTCGTCTAAACCTGGGCTAACATCAGAATTTAACCATAAGCCCTATCAAATAGAAAGGTTTTGAGTAGGGATGCACCGATACTGATACAGATACCGATACCAGAAAAAAGCTAACCGATACCAGGTACCGATACCAGTTGCCTGAAAGTGGCTTCACTGGGACTTGTCATTTCTGTTGTTGTTTTCTATATTGACCAATAGGGGGAGCTGTTTCAAACATTGTGAATGAAAGCAGAAACAGGCTCACACCTGAAAATGCAGAGATGACTATTTTCATCAAAAAGAACCTGCTGTTCATGTTTCCCAAAAAAGCCTGTATTCCAATTCATTGCATTTTTGTGTGTGGTACAAGTATCGGTAATCGGTATCGGCGAGTACTCAGATCCAAGTATCGGTATCGTATCGGTTTGGAAAAAAGTGGTATCGTTGCATCCCTAGTTTTGAGCCTAGTCTTAAAGGAAAAGTTCGCTTTTTTAGACATTAAGTTTTATGTGTTCCTTCACCCACCCAGTGCTCTGTAAACTTTGACCCATTTCACACACACCCCCCTGCTCAGAGATTTTCAGGGGAGAAGTGATTCAGAAAGGTAGTTCTGGCTAGTTTTGGGGGCGCTTTATCTGCGCCGTTTAGCCTCACAAAAGGATTAGCCTCTGAAAGCATGGCTAATTTACATCTCACAAACAAAGAGAAAAAATTTACAACGTCACATTACAACGGGACTAGTTTTTGTCATTCGTATCCCTGCGCCGCTCCCCGCAGCAGCTATAGAACGGCGTCACGTGACTTGCGTCTGGCTGCTAATCCTAGCTGTATGAGTGAAACAACAACTTCTAAATTCACTTAAAAGTAGTTTTTCTTAAATATATCGAATCTGAAAATCTCTGAGCAGGGGTGTGTGTGTGAAATGGGTCAAAGTTTACAGAGCACTGGGTGGGTGAAGGAACACATAAAACTTAATGTCTAAAAAAGCGAACTTTTCCTTTAAAAGTAGACAAGGTGTCTGCCTCACGGACTAAAGCTGGGAGCTGGTTCCACAGTAGAGGATAGCTAAGTAGAGGAGCCTGATAGCTAAAAGATCTGCCTCCCATCCTACTTTTAGATATTCTAGGAACCACCAGTAAACCTGCAGTCTGAGAGCGAAGTGCTCTATTAGGAACATATGGAACAATCAGATCACTGATGTATGATGGAGCTTGATTATTACGAGCTTTATATGTGAGAAGGAGGATCTACTTCCTGTCATGTGTCCTCTAGGGCGCAGCAATCTTTATCATTGACTTAATATGGGCTAACTGGAGCATGCGCGCTGGATCCCCAACGACAAGGAATAGGAGAGCCTTTGGGCACATAGTGTTGCGATCGCAAACGGGGAAGTCTGGTCAGATCAGGAGGATGCTGATTGGTCAGTTCACCCAGCCCAGACAGAAGCGGAAAATTCTCCACAGGCTAGTTCACCGTCCTTTGTTGTTGTGGGGCCGCTGCTAACGTTGACTATGGAGAAAACTAGTACAGTGTTTGCGAAAACGTTTGAGCCACGTCTGCCAAACTGGTAGACGTGAGAGTGTCTCACGCAGGACATTTTAGAACCATGTAGGACAATGTCCTCGCGGGCTTCAGATGTGTATCTATTTAACAATGGGTGTTGTAGTCATAGATATCATATATATCACTAGATGCCTTAACTGGGAGTCAACAGCGTCCCTACACGGCGGCCATCTTACCTCGGACAGCTTATGTTCCGTTCTCAATGGTAGCAGATGGAAGGTGAGTGAACAACTTAAACAAAAACACTCTTAACTCGATTAAATATTAACGGATTTACAAGCGGGTTGCGTTATTACAAACCGTATAGCACATAGGCTTGATAGGACATACTTTAACATTTTTAAATTAATGGGCCAAATCCGTCATATTTTACAGTCACATCTCTGGCGTTTATAACAAACCAAACCGTTTAAAATTCGGTTGAAAATTGAGCAAGTTAAAGTTTAAATAGTACATGCACCATTGACACCAATGTTACGAAAGGGGGCAGCTGTCCGAGGTAAGATGGCCGCCGCGTAGGGACGTTCGTCCAATCGACGAAGAGCGCGGGTAAGGCATCTAGTGATATATATATATCTATGGTTGTAGTGACCTCTGACCTTTACATATTATACATATTTTTGTCACAATAATCTGTTGACATAATTTGAAAAAAGAACCATCAATGGGATTTTCTGCCAAATTCATAAAATGAGGATTAGACAGCCCCTCTGCTGAGAAAATAAACCAACAGAGTTTATCAGGAAATTATTAGAGATCATATAATTATTATAAATTTTTATGAAACACCAGAAACAACATATTATATATGAAAGTATTTCTAAATATTGTAATGATCCATAAGGGCTTTTTGTGACTGATGTTGTAGCCTGATGTTACTGTTCCTTTAAGAGACGCTGTGGCTGGTTGAGGTGAAACTGGAAGTTGGAGATGCGGGTTTATCTCAGCTGTTTGTTAAACTACTCTAATAAACTGCTGTTAAGGACAAAATGTCATTCTGTCTGATGTTTTAGTTCATCACAAATATCACAATATAAAGAAATGATCTTTTTCTTGGGGTGGGGGGGCACTGTGCTGTGGTCCCCAAATTGCCTAGAAACGGCCCTGGGTATGGGACTGAGTTTTGAAGGTGATCTGAATTGTATCAAATAAATAAATATTACATGCTTATGAATTATTATTATAAAATTACAAACGTGTAGTGGACATATCTACCTACATTTTCCTTTTCAAACAGTTTTTTTTTTTATGCGACTATTTTTCCTGTCCTGTCTGTCTCTTAGCTGCATCTCCTTTCAATCCTCCAGAAAAACTGATGTCTGGCTTCTTCCTTTTGAACTCATGAGTTAATTTTGAAATTAGCAGATGAAAAAGATCCGTCGACTGCAAAAATAGCGGAATGTGCGCAGCGCGGCCGCGCCAGTGAGGTGACGTCACCGAAGCACGGGAGACGAGCTCTGCAGCAGCGGAGCGCGTCAGGCACAAATGAAAAAGTATGAGCAAACATGAACGATCGTGTGTTAATTATGTTTTTTTTGTGGCGCCACTTTCAGAATGTTACTGTGGCCGTGTGCAGGACGCAGCTGCCCGGCAGAGCGCATTAGTAATCAGCGCTCTTCTGCTCTCCATCCTCTCTGCCCCAAAAAAGACCCGGTACTCTGAGAGTCCAAATAAATAATGTAATATATGTAGAATCTGGATCTTTTTTCGGGCTCCCCCTGGGTGTGTAAGTTGAGGGCTTCCAGGGGAAGCCAACAAACAGTCTGCAATTTGTAGTTTTGAGGAAGTTTATTTTATTTTGGCACGTTCAGAGAAGACGCACGGCGTCGGTCATAATGTCCGACGATTTAAAGTTTTTTGTCGGACAATATTAAATCACGTCGGTAATGTCCAACGTGTTTTCGCAAACACTGCTAATAGTTTCATCTTTTTATCATTGGATTCTACTTATTTTGACCAGCAAGGTAAGACAGAATTTAGCTTTTGACTTCATGAAAATAGCTTTGTTTTGCTTTTCATTTGGCAGTCATTGGGTGGTGTTGAGGTAGAAAACGTGGATTCAATCGTTTAAAAGAGCATCTTCCTGTTTAGTGTGTCTGCAGTTTGCATATATTGGTGAATATGAAGCATGTTTTTGGAACAATTTTGTTGCCAACTTAGCAACAAAGTCTGTTGATTTCAAGTTGTGTGACGCAGAATGGTAATTTGGCATTCCGTAGTGGTGATATGTGGTTAGCGCATCTGAAAAACTGACCTGCAAAATGAAGAAAATAACGATAGTTTATATCGCGCCTCTGAAGATAAAAACCATTCACAAGAACTAACATAAAAAAAAAAAGCACCCCACCCAAAAAAAAAATTCACCAGCCGCCACTGATAAAACAGAATTGGCTCGGAAGAATGTATACAAGAAATCTTTTGTACCCTCTGCAGTATCTGTTCTGAACAAGGTGAAGTCGGTTGAAATCGTAGTATATTGTTTTTTAAGGTCTGTTTGTATTTTTATGGTCTGTTTTGTACTATGAGCTGTGTCAAAAGGGAAATTTCTGCGACCCCTTTGGGGCACAGACAAAGTTTTACCTATCTATCAATCTATCAATCGCATACTGTTGTGTACCGGCCCACTTAAAGCATTGATTAATGTGTGTTAAAAATTTTACCATCTCACCGACTACGCTGCCAGGTTTCTTGTCTCCAAAGTGCGCTTACTTGAGGTCCAAAGTTTGCTTAAAGTTGCCACATTTTTTCATCAAGTTTTTCTTTATAAATCACAACGTTTGCATGGAAAGTCACTTACGTAGTTTTCAGACCCAGTTTTGTGTTTAAGCAAGCTTTATAAAAGAGGCCCCATGTCTGTGTGCAGGATGTTTCAATCACATTCCTGCTGAGAGGTTTACTGTTGCAAGACTGTCTAAGATTTGGGTTCCAAGCTGTAATTTGGGGAATGTTGGAAACTGAGACCTCCTTCTCTGATTAATATTGACTACTTTTACTCTTCTCCAACTGTTGATCTTTCCCATCTAAAGTATGAACATTCCTGTTCTCAAAAGCAAAGGAAAGAAGCAAAAACATGATTGAACAATTCTGCTGCCTTTTCTCTGAACCCACCAGGATCTGTTCCTAGTAGCTGACAACATACTGAATTGATGTCACATGTCTTGCCTGTGCTCCAGTTAAATCAAAGGTCTAGCTCAGGGATGGCCTAAAGCTAATTTCATACTGTGTGGGTGCTATATCATGGTCTGGGATATAAGAGTTTTTTAATATCCACCTTTAGCCACTGAATTGATGTGTAATTTAACGCTTGTAGGAGGCTGATGTGCCAATAATAAGTCACAATATTTTTTTAAATAACGTGTGGGATGAACCAATTTTTCCAAATCGAGTACTTGTTTTGTTTTAAGATCATTTTATGATGACTTTATCTTTTGTTTTGTTGATCTTTGTGAAGCACTTTGTGATTCTTTTTCTGTGATAAGTGCTATACAAATAAAATGTACTTACTTACTTTTGAGTACTAATCAATACAGAGTACTGATACTAAGTACCAATAAAAGCCACGTACCTAAGTTGTGGTTTGGTACAGCAGATATAAGCCAAATGCTTTTTTTAACAGTCAAATCAAATCAAATTTTATTTATGAAGCGCTTTTCATACAAGTGCAACTCAAAGCGCTGTACAAGATTAAAAACAACCACACAACAGTCAATTTCCCACCCCTCCCCCACAGATCAACATCCAAGATCCCATCCCAGTGCAGTTGGCTCTATTTGATGGCGTTTCCCTTTACTTTGATGCCTATTACATCTGTATTCAGCCAGTTGTCCTTTCATTTTAGCTCGTGTGTGTGCGTGTGCATGTGCGTGCGCGTGTGTGTGTGTGCGCATGGGATGGGATTGGGGGTGGGAGGAGGAAGATATAAGGGATCTTGGATGCTGATCTGTGGTGGAGGGGTGGGAATTTGACTATTGTGTGGTTGTTTTTAATTGTACAGTGCTTTCTGTTGCACTTGTTGCATGAAAAGCACTTCATAAATAAAGTTTGATTTGATTTGAGCTATATCTCCCACCCCCAATCCCATCATATGCACACACACACACACACACACACACACACACACACACACACACACACTCAAAAACTAAAATGAAATATTTTTCTCTTTCTGCAGGTCTAGAAGCAGATTATTTTGCATCCTTTATTGTTTATTTTTGTGAACTCCCC
>SSNS01000343.1:75480-100352 GCA_006937985.1 Aphyosemion australe
TTAGAGAGTGGTGGTAGAAGAGAGTAGCAGAGTGTGGAAAGTGGTCAGTATGTCCTCCAGCAGTCTAAGCCTATAGCAGCATAACTACAGAGATAACTCAGGATAACCTAGCCTTTTAGATGGAGGCATGTGGGAGGCAGGGCCAGGGAGAAAAGTCTTTAACGACTGTAGTCCCCGCTGTACACTCCACCTCCCTCTGCTCCCCACTCGTCTAAACCTGGGCTAACATCAGAATTTAACCATAAGCCCTATCAAATAGAAAGGTTTTGAGCCTAGTCTTAAAAGTAGACAAGGTGTCTGCCTCACGGACTAAAGCTGGGAGCTGGTTCCACAGGAGAGGAGCCTGATAGCTAAAAGATCTGCCTCCCATCCTACTTTTAGATATTCTAGGAACCACCAGTAAACCTGCAGTCTGAGAGCCAAGTGCTCTGTTAGGAACATATGGAACAATCAGATCACTGATGTATGATGGAGCTTGTTTATTAAGAGCTTTATATGTGAGAAGGAGGATCTTAAAATCTATTCTGAATTTAACAGGCAGCCAATGTAGGGAAGCTAAAACAGGAGAGACGTGGTCTCTCTTTTTAATTCTCATCAGAACTCTAGCTGCAGCATTTTGGACCAGCTGAAGACTTTTGACTACATTCTGTGGACCTCCTGATAGTAATGAATTACTGCAGTAATCCAACCTTGAGGTAATGAATGCATGAACCAGTTTTTCAGCATCACTCCTGGAAAGGATGCTTCTAATCTTAGCAATATTCCGAAGGTGGAAAAAGGAAATCCTACAAACCTGTTAACGTGGGATTTGAATGACATGTCCTGGTCAAAGATTACACCGAGGTTCTTTACTTTGTTCTCGGAGGCTGATTTAATACCGTTTAGATCAGCGGTTCCCAAACTTATTTAGCCGCGCACCCCCTTCTATGTCCCGACTGTGTTGACGCACCCCCCCCCCCCAAGAAAAAAAAGAGACTTGCAGCACAATCATTGTGTTTGTTTCTGACCACAACTCACAGCCTCCTACAAAGTCTGGAAGCTGAAGGAGCCTCTAGGATGAGAGGCTAAATGTCTTCAAGATAACCAGAAAAGTCCAGCAGCTGTGTTCAGCTAAAACTCTCAGGATGATCATGTCCAGGATGACTGATTATGAGTGAAACTTAAATGCAGCTGCTGTCAGTGACCATATAACAGATTTTAATAATTAAAACTCTCAACAGACTAAATAGTGCAGAAAAGAAATAAATAATCTCACAACTTTGCGTGTTGAGATTTATTATTATTATTATTATTATATTATTTTATTTATTTATTTATTTATTAGCCGCATCGGCTCCTAGTGGGTGGAAGTGGAGATTAGCTGCGTTTGATGTTGATTCCGTGTGTTTTTATTTCTGCAGTGAGCCATAAAACTCACCTCACTCACCTGGAGTTTGTTCTTCAAAACTCGTATTAAATCCACGGTGATGACGTGTTTTAACGAGCTTCCTCCACGCGGTATTTTTCATTACAGGATGCAGTTTCCATCACTTTTAAACAAGTTAATTTAGTTCGGCACACGGGTTTGATTTTTGCCGCTGCACGTCTGCACAGTGAGAGGGGAAGCGGCCGCGGCAGACGCGCTGTTGCACCCAGGGTCTCTGCGGCTGCAGTAGGAGCGACAGACAGGTGATCAGCAGCCGGTATAACGCCCTTTTTATAAGACACACGGTGCCGGTGTCATGATCGTGATGAATTAAGGCCGAGCTCCGGACAGGAGATATGAAAGTGAAAGTAAACACGGGCATAAGTTTGAAATGATAAACTGGAGAGATGCAGAGCTGCAGGAGCTTCTGCAGCTCAGATCATCTGACAGCTGGGATGGTGGAGGACACACACCTGCTCCTGAAAATAAAAACTTAACGAGCACGGTTTCGATCGCAATAAAAAGCAAGTTATGTCCAAGATACACGGAAGCGCAGAGACCGCCCCCATACCTCCTTTATGCCACCATCGCGCAATCTTTTATAAAACGGACATGATTGCGCAACATTACCACAGTCTGAGCTCTTATAAACGACCTTAGGCTCCCAGATGCGCATCGGCTTTGCGGCAAATTGGCGGCATTGTTTTATGTGTAATTTTATTTTTTATTTTTTGTGTAATCACCATTCACCGCCATTACGCTTTTTACCTCGCGCACCCCCTAGCGGCAGCTCGCGCACCACACTTTGGGAATCCCTGGTTTAGATCATGGTGATTGACTAAGCAGTTTCCTTTTCTGAGGTTCTGGTCCAAAGATGATAACTTCAGTCTTGTCTGGATTTAACAGCAGAAAGTTTAGAGTCATCCAGATTTTTATGACTTAAAGACAAGCCTGTAGTCTACCTAACTGATTAGGTTCATCAGGGTTTATGGATAAATATAACTGAGTATCATCAGCATAACAGTGGAGGTTTATCCCATGTTGTCTAATGATTTTACCAATTGGAAGCATATATATAGTGAAAAGAATTGGTCCAAGTACTGAACCCTGTGGTACTCCACAAGGTTAAAGACCCATATTCATTTTAAAGGTGTGCTTCACTGAAAAAACATTTTTTTATGATTATTTCTGATTATAATCGATCACTCAGGCTGAACATGAAAACAGTCTCCTACACCTATCTCCTGCATTAACAAGGGCTACAGCTATTTAATATTTTAGTATTCTAATAAGCCCGTTACGCCAAATTAGCTCTGGGGGAAACCCTGCATATGGGACATCATGTCTCGCTCCATCCACCAACGCCACGTTGCACCACAGACTGTCCAGGAGTTGGTGGATGCTTTAGTTCAGGTCTGGGAGGAGATCCCTCAGGAGACCATCCACCACCTCATCAGGAGCATGCCCAGGCATTGTAGGGAGGTCATACAGACACCCACTACTGAGCCTCATTCTGACTTGTTTTAAGGACATTACATCAAAGCTAGATCAGCCTGTAGTGTGTTTTTACACTTTAGTTGTGAGTGTGACTCCAAATCCAGACCTCCATGGGTTGATAAATCTGATTTCCATTGATAATTTTTGTGTGATTTTGTTGTCAGCACATTCAACTATGTAAAGAACAAAGTATTTAATATGAATATTTCATTCATTCAGATCTAGGATGTCTTATTTTTGTGTTCCCTTTATTTTTTTGAGCAGTGTATAATAACTGACCGTTACTATTTTAATTGTCTGCTACATGATAGTAATCTGTACAATATTGTGATGTTAGCACACGAGTTTAAGCTATAATCGTTAACTCACTAAGACACCTGCTGCTCCCCCGCTGCTTCTCCTCACATCACAGCTCAATCTCTCTGCTTTGGCCGATCGTTTCTCCCTCTGGCTTGTCTCTACTCTCTGAGGCGTGCAGCAGGCTCATAACGGTATGGTTTTTGTCCACCATAAGTATAGTTATAAACATTTAAAGTTTCCTCTGTGTCAGAGCTGCATTAGAATCCATATCTTTCTCTGGATTAAGCTAGCAGGACTCCCTCTGCTGACATCACGTTGGTTTGGCAGAAAAAAAAAACATTTTTCTCACAAAAATGACTCTAAAAACCTAAATAATTTATGTATGTGTAAATTTTTATTTAGAATGAATTTCTATTATGTTTCTCTAAACATTGGTTCGTGGGAGTCACTAACCTGCAATTGGCTCTTTAATTTGTATATGCTTCCTCTGGGTCAAATTTTTAGAGAGAATAATGTGTCGTATCATAGCTATGCAGATGATACTCAGGTACTTCAACTCAACTCAAACTTTATTTCTAAAGCGTCTTTCAGGCACAGGGGTGACAACTAAGCTCTGTACAGAGAAATGGTAAAATAACAGAACAAGATTTAATAACAATAATAAAAAAGTAAAACATGATACAGATTGCAATAAAAACCCGGTCAAATAAAAATGTCTTTAGCCTACCCATAAAAACTGCCACCGAAGGCGAAGCCCTTACAGAGTAACGTAGCTCATTCCAAAGTTTTGGGCCTGCCACAGAGAACGCCCTGTCTCCTCTTGTCTTTAAGTGAGTCCTAGGGACCAAGAGCCGAAGATGATTCTCTGAGCGGAGTGCCCATACCGGAGTATATGACTGTATTTGTAAGTACGACGGCGCCAACCCATGCAACAAGACTAGAGTAGCATGGTCAAATTTCTTTTTGCCCATTAAAAATTTGCAGCCGCATTTTGCACCAGTTGTAGTCTCGCTAAAGTTGCCCTGCTCACCCCAGATAGGATGGAATTGCAGTAATCAATGCAAGCTGTAATAAAGGCATGAACTACTATCCATAAGTGGTGTCTAATGGTTTTATCTTTTATTAACAATGCAGGTGATAAAAAGAGGAGACAGTTCCATTTACGCAAAACGCAGGGCATTATCGAGTTTGACTCTAAGGTTTACAATGGCTGTCTTTACCCTTGAGTTAAGCGGTCCACAGTCGTGAGGCGGCATCAACACGGCCATTTGGCCAAAATAGGACTGTCTCTGTCCTGTCGTCATTAAGGCACAAAAATTTGTCGACAACCACCGCTTAACCTCAGACAGGCAGTCCACTAGGTTATCCAGAGAACTGCCAGGTTCACCATTTAGGGGAAAGTAAAGCTGGCAATCATCAGCAAAAAATGAACGCTAATCCCAAAAGTATGGAAGAATGTAGATCAGAAACTGTAGCGGTCCGGTCCCAACACAGAACTCCGAGGAACACCCCAGGGAAGATGTGAGGAGGCAGACGAAAACCCACTCATTCTGACGCTAACTGTTCTATTTGCAATGTTCAATCTAAACCACTCCAAGGCCAAACCTGAAACTCCCACATATTGTCAAAGGCAGTCAATCAGAGCATCGTGGTCCACAGTGTCAAAAGCAGTTGTGAGATCAAGCAAAATGAGTAAGACTAACTTGCCACGATCAGTGGCAAGCAAAATGCCATTTATGACTTATCTGTCTCTGCTGGTGACTCTGCTTCTATTCATTCATTATGTCTCTATCTTACAAAGGGTACAAAAATGGATTTCTTCAGTTAAATAAGAATAAAACAGAAATGATCTTGTTTGGAAACAAGAGAGAAGATCAAACCTAAACACCTACTTACAATCTACAACTCTTAAAACATCAATGCAAGTTAAAAATATTGGTGTAACAATGGACAGCAATCTCGATTTCAGTGAACATATTAAATTGATAGTGAAATCATCATTCTGGCATCTGAAAAACAGCTAAAATCATCTGTGATTTTGTGTCCTATCAAGACCTTGAAAAACGTATACATTCCTTTATCTCCTATAGGGTTGGTTATTTGTAATGCTCTTTTCACTGGAATTCCGAAAAAGTCCATTAGACAGCTCCAACTCGTTCAAAATGCAGCTGACCAGTAGCCTGGCAAGCCATCCTATATATGTGTATATATAGTCTGGCCACGAACCATTGACGGCTCTCAGTCGTGAGGCGGGATCTACGGTTGTCTTTCAAAATGTCAGCACGCAATTGGATAGCGCTAGGACCAATCAGAGTAACGAACAACGTGACGTAATCACAGCAACGGAAAAGCGAGAGGCAGCAATGGCGTCTAACATCAGTAATTTATGTCGTTTTTGTATGAAAAACATGAATATCAGGTGTACTGGGACATTGCACTACTTAGTTTGATAAAAATAAGAAGCCGCTAAGTATATCCGACAGACTTACGCACGTTGGAGTCTAAATAATCCAATGTTGATGACAAAGCCGTTTCAAACGAACGTGGCTCCGGCGTTGGCGCCATGTTGCTTGGGTTCGCGGCCGCAGCGCTGACGTCATCGGCTACTCCCGCTCTGTGATTGGCCCAAAATATAGAGCGCTGTGATTGGCCCAACCAAAACTATAGCGAGCTGTGATTGGACAGCCACAGGCTGCGAAGATTCCAATGAAGCGTGCCTAGACCAAACTCTGCAAAGCAAGATTTGGTCTAGTTCACTAGGCTAGCTTACCAGTGCTGACCAGAACAAAAAAAGAGATCATATAACACCAATTCTTAGGACTTTGCGTTGACTTTCAGTTCAGTATAGAGTTGATTTCAAAGGAGGGCTGGGCAATATGGAAAAAAAATCATATCATGATTTATTGTTTGCAAAATCATAATCAAGCTTTTATCATCATTTTGTTCCATTTCAACAATTCAGACATTTTGGATGTTATTTACCAGTAAAATACATCAATCTAAAAGCAAACGCCTCCACAGAAAATAGGATAAAATATTTCAGAATCCTAAAAAAAACCCTAAAAAAATGCTACTCTCTCTCTCTCTCTCTCTCTCTCTCTCTCTCTCTCTCTCTCTCTCTCTCTCTCTCTCTCTCTCTCATCTCAGAGTTGAGAGCTAGAGATACGTGTCTCAAATGTCCCACCGGCATTTTTATTTATTATATATTTTTAATTAATGTAAAATAATTTAAATTCTATCTAGAGGTATTACCAGTAATTATTTCTTGTCCAGAGAAAAAAATGTATCACGTTAAGCTAAATTCATTATGTATTTGCGTCCGCTACTCAGAAGATTACACTCCCGCTATTTTGGCCGCTGCAGCTCTCTGTAGCTGTTTCCTGACTCCACGGGGGAGGAGTTTGGCACGTCTCTCTACACAAACAGGATAAGCAGAACTCTGGTCGGCAGCCACAGTGAAAAGGATCACTAAAACACAAACGGACATCCCCAAACAATAAAAGCCACAAAGCCAAATGCAGAGCTACAGCTACAGGTGTGTGTCATCCACCATCCCTGTGAGCTGTCAGATGATCTGAGCTGCAGATCTAACAGAGAGAAGCTCCCGGAGCTGTGCATCGGTCCAGTTAATCATCTCAGCTGGTTCTGTTTACAAAAGTGAAACTTAAGCGCGTGTTTACTTTCATTTTTAATATAGTTCCTAGCCGGAGCATAGCATTAATTCATCACATGGTCATGACACCTCCCCCTGTTGCGCCAACGCTTAATGTGCGTTTATAAGACCGGCGAAGCCGCAATATTACCGTAATATTACTATCAAGCGTGGCGGCATGAATGCCGCAAAATTCCCGGAACGTGATACCGCCATGGCGCGTTCATAAGAAACACGTTGCGGTAATATTACGCTGATTTGTCGGCATGGTGTGTCTTATAAAAGAGGCTTGTGTGTGCTCAGAGAGAGACAAAGAGAAAAACGGCTTCAAGCAAAGGCTTGTTTATGCCACAACATCCATAATGATAATGAATCGCGCATGCAGGAAGCCCCGGCTGGCTGATTCTATCCGTCAATCGGAGGCTCCCCCTAATGGTAGACGTGAATTTGAGCCGGCCAATCAGTCGGCAGTGTTGGACCAATTCAGACTGAAGCAGGCCGCCTTGGAAAAAGGGCTGAAAAAACATTGCACGCGGAAAAATACTAGGCTATACGGATGTGATCACTCCCTGCCCTATCTAGGCAGGGTAGAGCTGATGCTAGTGTGGGAGCCACATGAGATCTGCAGGGTCTGGCCAGCTGGTGGTGGAAAGAACTAAAACGGTGAAATGGCATTTTCAACCTATGTTGTCAAATGCTGGAACCAACTGCCCTTTAGTATCAGATCTGCACCAACAAACGGTTGCTAAAAACTGCACTGTTCTCTGTTGCTTTTCCCATGAGTGCTGAGTGGTTATATTTTGATTGTTTTTAATGGATTTATTTTTCATATTTCATCTTTAGTTTTAATATTTTATCACTGTAAAGCACATTGAATGACTTTTGTGTATGATAACGTGCTCTATAAATAAACTTGCCTTGCCTAGGTTAAAGGGACTATATGGACTTTGAAATTGTCATGCTCGTTATTGCCCCCTCAGGCCAAACGTGTAACTGCAGCTTCAATAGTAAGCTCGTGCACGAGGCATGCATGCTGTACTCCTGAATGAAAACAACAGCTGAGTCAGTCCTGCTGCTGATGGCTCTTCTAAATTGTCTTTCAAATCTGCCTCCACACAATCAGCAATGTCCAATACATAATATAATATAATATAATAGAATAGAATAGAATAGAATAGAATAGAATAGAATAGTCTTTATTGATTTTGTACAGGGTACAGTGTAATTGGAGTGCCACTCCCTTTGGTGCAAAACGTAAAAGAATACAAAAAATAATGCAGAAATAATATAAATATAAAATCAACAATAATATGTGCAAATATACACAGAGTAGCAGCATTAGTTGGGTTCTGTGCAGGCCACTATTGTAAGCAGAATTTTAGCATATTGAGTGAAACTCAAATAGCACATATAATTGTTAGCCTATATAATAATTATAATTGTTATATAATAATTATAATTGTTATAATTGTCAGCTTCATCCAGGCCAATGCAAGGAAGTTGGTCAACCTCATCCTGTGATGCACACCTATTGCACAAGAAAAATACATTTTATATAATCAGTGAATAGAAAGTGAGAGTGGGATGTTACTACGGTATTAAAAAAAAACAATTGGAGATACATATTCTGAATCATATGGGTCTAAAGCTCCTTCCTTCTCTTTCCAGCTCTAATCTGGAAGTAAAAACAGCAGCAAAACATGATTATATATCCTGACATATAGCCATTGCATTTCTATGAGAATAATTTGTTACTTACACACTGTTTCCAAACTATTGGCTTGTTCCTCATCTAAAGAGTTCTTTCAGCTCCATCGATTTGATGCTACAAAAACAAACAGAAAACATCAATTACAAAAACATAGGTTATGAATCAAATGATAAAAGCTCTGCATGTTTCTGCATTTACCAAGACTTCTCATAAATGATAACCAGGACTGCTGTATAATTTATTCTCCACATCCAGACACAATTATCCTATCTTCTGTCTCATGAACAGAAGCTGGGATGTTCATGCCCACAAAGTTTTTCTTTTTTGCTCCAACAACACACTCCTCTGGTTATGACTTTTTATTTCTTTGTGCTCCTGATCTGTTGTGCCTCTCCACCTGCATGGATCCACCTGTCTGTCGGCACATCTGACGCTGGTCAGATGCTGCGTGTTGTCAGTCATTGAGGGAACGTGCACGGTGTCGGATAACTCGTCTTTTTTCTCTCTCTGCTCTTGCCTGGGCTGACGGGAGCTGACGGTGCTGTACGCGTGGCGCTTTGCTTTGCGCAAATTGTGTCCCCTCTTGTAGCGTGTGTTCTGCCTATCGGGTGGTTCGGGTCAGCGGTGCTGGGGGGGAATGTGTTTACTTGGAGACGGACATATTTTTGCAGAAATCTCGGAGATTTCCACTAATAAATGAGCGGTAATAGTACCGGTACTCATCCTACCCTGGAAAAAAGTCCCAGTGTGCTGAGAAGTAAAAATAAGAATAAGACTAATATTAATATCCTGACCAGCACTGACTCTGATGGAGACATGCTAAACAAGCCTAAAAATGTTCCTACTATGACATACGTAAGCCCCCGGTTTGCTTTGAAAGCACCCACAACCCTTACCCCACACGTATTTAGTAATAATGTCTTACCTGTCCAGCAACAATGATGCCAACTGTGGGTCTTTTGTCTCAGCATCCACTACTCAAATGCCGGACCGATGTTTATCCTCATTCTTTGTCTTCGGCGACCAGACTCGAGTTTTGCCCTTTTTGTCGCGCTGGAATAAACTCTTGGGTTCTTTGTCTTGTTTGGGGTCTGGGCTGGAGTTTCGCTGGTGCTTGAAGCAGCTCTCTTGTTTTTGGCTGAATCAGCTACCAAAACCACCTCTCGCTCTACCGCTAAGCTACAGCAAGCAAACAAACACTGCGGGCGCATGAGCGCGCATGACGTCATCACGCATTACGCTGCCTCTGGAGGACACTGGGGAAGCCCTCTTGCTCGACCCGAGCACAATCTTTTCTGTGAGTTTACAGGCCTACAGAGGCATTTACAGTAAAAATGACAGGGCTCATTCTACAGGACCAGGGCATTGCAGGAGAATGTATGAGGAATAAATTTAAAATTTCTATATATGTATTAGCTGTTAAACTTCCACATAGTCCCTTTAACAAATGCTCTCAGTGCTATTTGTGGTCACTGCACTGAACTCTTGAAGTGAATAAAATATTTTCAGTCTTTTATTTTCTCCTCACAATCTTTAAATTGCCTCTCCCTGGGCTGCCACCTTATTGTGGTGGAGGGGTTTGAGTCTTTATGCCTCTGGTAGAGTCACCCATGGCAAACAGGTCCTAGGTGAGGGATCAGACAAAGTGCAGCCCAAAGACCCCTTATGATGAATAAAATAAATGGAACTAGTGTTCCCTCGCCCGGACGCGGGTCACAGGGGCCCCCCTCTGGAGCCAGGCCTGGAGTTGGGGCACGCTGGCGAGCGCCTGGTGGCCGGGCTTTCACCCATGGAGCCCGGCCGGGCACAGCCCGAAGAGGAGACGTGGGTCCCCCTTCCCATCTACCAAGCCGGCTAAATCTTTCCTGTGCCTCTCTGCCATCGGAGCGGATCTTCTCTGCAGCTGGGAACATCTGATCTCAAAAGAGAGGAAGCCTTTCTCCAGAATATGTCGAAATGATAACTTTCCTGACTGAACAAGAGCCTTGTGTAGATTAAATTTACCTTATTTTAGCTGGATACATTTGTGAGCACAAGTCATTTTTGTGGACAATTTACTTTTGGTTTTAGGTGCCTACTTCCATTTGACTGTGTAGCATTTGTGTTTACAGTTTATAAAGTTCATTAAAAGTTGTTTAATAAGACTTCAGCTTGTCTTTATTTTTAGATGGCACATAACTGATTACACTTCAGACTAGATGCTAATGATGAGTTTATTAGAAGATAAGAAGAAATTATCTTTTATACAGCACCTCTCAAGATAAAAATCACGAGGCGCTTCACAATAACAAAAATTCAAAAATAAAAAAGTAAAGAAATTAAAAAACTAAATTAAAGTTATTTATCATTTTTATTTAATTATTAGAGCATCCTGGTGCAATAAGCTATACTTTATGCATGACACGATTAGTCAACTAATCACCAAAAAAACCGACGATTAGTCGACTACTAAATCAGTCGTTTGTGGCACCCCTAATGAACACATGCTTCCAAACTCTCTGGACATCTCCTGTGATTTAGTTTCAACACATTTACCTCAACTGTTTCTGCTGATTGTCCCATTTTAAAGCAACATTCCGCAACTTTTACACCTTAAAATTATGCTTTTTTGTAAAGTTTTGGTGTCATACTATCATCTATTATGTTCATTTTTGTACCTGTGTTAGTGTTTGGGGGTCCCACGTCTGTTTACCGCACTATACAGTTTTTGAGCTTGGGTCGTTACCGGAAGTACTGACTGTGTGTTGCTTTACGGCCAAATATGGCAAGCCAAAGGGATGAAAAAAAGTGTGCGTTCTAAACGCACGTCTTGAACGTGAGTTTTGACGCCAAAGGGGGCAAAAACTCGCGTGTTCTAAAAGCAAGCATTATGTCCGCCAAAACTCACGTCTTGAACAAGCATTTTGGCGGACATAATGCGAGTTTAGAATGTGCAATTTTTTTATCCCTTTGGCTTGCCATAATTGTATAATGTAGACTCGCTGTAGCAGTGGCAGATTCACCAAAGAAAGCTAGAAATCCCTTATCAGAGGAATCTAGGAAAAGAAAAGGAGAACGTGATAGAGCAAGAGCAAAGATCAGAGTTATTGGGCCGTCTTTTCCTCGCTGGAGAGCTCTTTTAGAAAGAACAGCATGTACTACGGACTCTGACCTAGCCGTGCTGCTAATGGATATGTAAGTAATAAGTGCAATTAGCATGCTCACTAGTGAAGAAAACGTAACTTCTATTAGCAAAAAAAAAAAAGAAAAACATAAAAATTATTGACTGAATCAGGAAAGCAGGAAGAAATGTTTTTCTGTTTTTACATTTTTCACTTCAGTTCAGACTATTTAGATTTTTGTGTTTTCATCACATGTAGCTTGTATTTTATTTAAAATATCTTCAGCTTTAGTCATTTTAGGAGAATTTTTGTGTTGCATTGTTTGGAAAAATAATCATAACACAACATAATTAGCCTTTCGCCGAGCCCCGCCCCCCTTAGTTACTGTTGCCAACTCCGACAAGAAGTGGATCAAATACTGCAGCTCCACAGATTTCCATGATGGAAAGAAGGAGACAGATGCGTGTCAGCGACATTTTTTGGAGCAATTTCTCCTCAATTTCATCCAGATTGAGGCAAAATGGGTTACAGNGAAGAGGAGACGTGGGTCCCCCTTCCCATCTACCAAGCCGGCTAAATCTTTCCTGTGCCTCTCTGCCATCGGAGCGGATCTTCTCTGCAGCTGGGAACATCTGATCTCAAAAGAGAGGAAGCCTTTCTCCAGAATATGTCGAAATGATAACTTTCCTGACTGAACAAGAGCCTTGTGTAGATTAAATTTACCTTATTTTAGCTGGATACATTTGTGAGCACAAGTCATTTTTGTGGACAATTTACTTTTGGTTTTAGGTGCCTACTTCCATTTGACTGTGTAGCATTTGTGTTTACAGTTTATAAAGTTCATTAAAAGTTGTTTAATAAGACTTCAGCTTGTCTTTATTTTTAGATGGCACATAACTGATTACACTTCAGACTAGATGCTAATGATGAGTTTATTAGAAGATAAGAAGAAATTATCTTTTATACAGCACCTCTCAAGATAAAAATCACGAGGCGCTTCACAATAACAAAAATTAAAAAATAAAAAAGTAAGGAAATTAAAACATTTAATGAATATTATTTATAATTTTTTTTTAATTATTAGAGCATCCTGGTGCAATAAGCTATACTTTATGCATGACACGATTAGTCGACTACTAAATTAGTCGTTTGTGGCAGCCCTACTTGAGTCATATATTCAAGGTTGACAACCCCAAGTGACACCCTAACCATACATATATCAGAAATAATTTTACTTCTTTATTTTATTTATTTATTTATTTTACATTTTGATGTATTTATTGGGTTCTTAAATGTAGTGAAGTGATGTGATGTTTGGGATAGTCGGAGTCTGTACGGAGGACAGAATGACCAGGTCCTCTTTATTTTACCTTTATTTCATCTATATGGATTTTTCCATCTAACAAAACTAACATAATAGTCGAAATTAAATGGTATTTAAACACAGCTCAAATCGAACTGGTGTTGTGACGTGTCCTAATAAAATATGGATCCATTTAGTTTTTAGAGCAGGTTTCGTTTTGGTGGGATCCCCTAACTGTGTCATGTCAGGTGACAGATTGGTGACCATTTTGTCAGTGTTTACCAGAAAGGTTGAACCAGACTCATGGAGCCATCATGCCTTTACTGAGGAAGACTATCTGCTCCATCATCCACACTCCTGTTGGTTTGCTTTTATGAGCTTGTGAAGTTGGTTTGTGTGAGGCAGGAACGCCATAAACACACTGGATCTGCTAATATTTTAGGTTTGTTTTACAAATCCAGAACAATCAGTTGTAAATCATTAAAAATCAGGCTACTTGTACATATGTTGTTCCAAATCTGTTTTTGTGAGTTAGAGGGCTCATGTTGGTGACCGGCAGCTTCAGTGAGTGTTGATGGGAAGAAATTGATGAACTGCGTAAAGCCAGAAGAGGGTGCTATAACACTTCTGCTCAGCTCTGTTTTGTTCTCTGTCAGGGTTGGTGACCAGGAAAAACATCATCCCACGTAGAAGGTCAACTTGTATAAAGTTCAGGGCTTTTGGTGAGCTGTTTCTCTTCCTTGTGTTGTTCTGGATTTGATGTTATAGGACTGAAACAGAGCTTGTTTTTAATCAGACTTCACAGCTTGGAATAGTCTGATCCAACATTCGGAACACCTCAGATCCTCTGTTTAATCTTGTGATCTTCAGGATGATTGTTTTCCTTGAGCTTTAACTCTTCACCCTGTTAAGCTGAACACATGAAGTGGACTTCATTCATTCATTCATTCATTTATTTATTTATTTATTTATTTATTTATTTATTTATTTATAGAGCGCCTTCCTGCCACTAACCAAGGCAGCCCAAAGCGCTGATCACAACAGTGTAATCGGAAGGTTGCAGGTTCGATCCCGGCTCCGGCCAGAGAATGCTGCTGTGTGTCCTTGGGCAAGACACTTAACCCGCCTTGCCTGCTGGTGGTGGTCGGAGGGACTGGTGGCGCCAGTGCTCGGCAGCCTCGCCTCTGTCAGTGCGCCCCAGGGCAGCTGTAGCTACATCGTAGCTCATCCCCACCAGCGTATGAATGTGTGTGTGAATGGGTGGATGACTGATTGTGTTGTGAAGCGCCTTGGGGGGTTGTAGAACCCTAAGAAGGCGCTATACAAATACAGGCCATTTACCATTTACCATTTTAAAACAACTAGTAGAGAAATAGAAAGTGATACATCCTAATAATAAAAATTAAAAAGTACTACACATGAACTCATGTTGAGTACCAGGGCAATAAAATCCTAAATAAAATCTTAAAGCCCCAGTGTGTAATATTTTTACCTGTTTTCTACCAAATTCTGTGCATCCAGTGCACAAACTTGTCCTTTTTCATTAATATTTCTCACCAACATCAATTCTAAATATTCCTCTCAGCTTCAAATTTTACATTTTTAATACATAAATTGTGGTCGACGCTCCATGGTCATCCTCCATCTTGAAATACGGTATCTATTTAGGGACATACGAGCTCTGAGTTACGCGTTTGCACTATGACTGTTACCTGAAAGAAACAGCAGAGGGCAGCAGTGCGCCGTGGAAGCATGGCGTCTGACAATGCAACTAAGAAGAGACGAGACTAGCTGCTACACGTTGCTGTAACTTTGTTAGTTTGAATAACAAACAATGAAATCAAAAGACACATCAAATATGTCAGGTCTTATTGATTTCCAACACTCAGCAGCTGCATATGATGAGAACCCCGCCCGCAACAGCTAGACACCAGCATCCAAGTGTGGTTTATGACTCACCTCAGCTGATCATTTCTTTTCTTCATAATAAAGCTCCCAATCCGGTCCCAAAGTATCAGTTCCAAAGTCCTTCTTCAAGAAAGTTCCTTCTATTAAAGCCTCCTCTCTTACCGCAGCCTGTCGTGTCTCTCCCAACGGTGGTCCGCTAGCCGGTAGCTATGTTAGCATTAGTTACTTTATTTCCACAGCGTGTCCCCGGCTCCAGCCAAACCTCATCGGCTATCCGATCGCTAAACAGCCAGTGGTTGATGTTAGCTCCATCTCGATCTTCACTGCGGCTCATACCGTGTGCTACGATCAGCTGATGGCTAACCGGCAGACTCTTGTTTACTCCGCTGCTCTGATCCACATGACACAGGATGCCACAGCTGATGCCACCCCTCCTCCGTGTGTGAATCGGTGGCAGGCAGCTATGCTAGCTTCCTTCAGGACTGGTAGGTTGATATAACAGCTAACAGCAGTGTTTCCCCTAGAAATGTTTATAGCCGTGATGCTTGTAGACTGAGGGGGGTGGCGGATTGCGCCGCCTCGTCGCGGGGGTGGGGGGGGTGCGCGCGCATCGTCTCGTCGGGGGAGGGGGGCGCTACGCTTGGCATTATGCATTATGACTGAACACTCATTAAAAAATGTTTTTTACCTGCTTGAGTAGTTATATGCTTTGTGTGGGTTAGGCTACAGAGACTGGAAATAAATCAATCTCATGCTTTTTATAAAAAAACGAACCAGATGGCTGGAGTGAACGCTGGAGTTGTTGCCTTTTTGAGTGGGCCACCGTAGCTGCAATACTTACTCTGAACTGCATGGCGCTAAAGAGTCGCAATTTTTACCATGATTTCGATGAATATCCCACATAGCTCCTTTAATACAGCTGAACACTGCATACAGATAAATAACTAAAAACTAGGGATGCACCGATCCACTATTTTCACATTCGATCCGATACCGATATCAGAAGTTTAGTATCTGTCGATATCGATCTGATACCGATATGGAAAAACAGTATTACCCTTTAGGCACCAGGTTTTTTTTTTTTTAATATTAAATTCTGACATGACTATTTCAAAAGATTAGTTTGAAAATGATTAGAGATAAATGTAAACTGTAAATGAGAAAAATCTTCAGTAGGACCCCAATTTTGTGATGGGAGCAAATTCACTCTCATCAAATTAGCATATTATGACTTCACCAGGCTGCCATAGTGGAATGTATAATTTTTACAAATGTTCCTTCTTATTTTTACAGGTAATTTTTACATCTAATTTTTAAATGTTCATTATATTTTTTATATTTTTAATTTACATATACATATATACAGTTGTTATTTTTTATATTGTATTTTTTGATATTGGCCACTCAAGACAAATGCTTTCTAGCCATATTTATCAGGTTTGTTGGGCTTGTACAGCTTCAGGGTCGACCTTCCCTTGAATGTAATGATCATTTGATCCAAGGAAAGTTCCTTATGTGGACCATAGATGTTTGGAACACGTGGAATGTTCATATCGATTATGTGACGCACTTTTACTTTCACTTTTACCGCGGCTGCTGCTATTTGCGGCTTTTTTTTTACATTCCCGCTATGCCTGTCACCATTAGTGTGTTTTTACCATCCTTTCTACACCCACCGTGTCCCGATCACGGAGAAATAAGCCTGATTACTCTGGTGAAGCACAGACTCTCTGTTGCTGCGCGCAGCGTGACTTTCTCTCACTGGATGAGTGAGTCTTCATCAGAGGGTGAATATTCCAATTCAGAAATTAGAGTCAACCATTACCAGTCAAAGAACTTTGCCAACAATGAACAAACCTGCCAGCATTGTAAGTTTTTACTCTCTAATATTCACCCTCTGTGAGCTCCGCTTGTCTCCTTCCTAAGTCAGGAGCGTCCCGGCTGGAGGCAATTTTCAAACTTTATAAACTCCGAACAT
The DNA here is from genome assembly GCA_006937985.1 of Aphyosemion australe. Taxonomy (NCBI): domain Eukaryota; kingdom Metazoa; phylum Chordata; class Actinopteri; order Cyprinodontiformes; family Nothobranchiidae; genus Aphyosemion; species Aphyosemion australe. Next base: position 92,336 of record SSNS01000343.1, read on the forward strand.
TTCAATAGAAACACCCAAAAGTGTTGCTCAGATTTAATTTACACCTTTCCACTATCTTCTGGTTTAAAGTAATAACTTCATGAGTGATACTATTTGCAGCTGTGGCTCGTTAAACTCTATCATGCTGCAGCGTGGGGCTGTAGCGCCGCATGACGTCACTCACAGCACATAGAAATATACTGAATAGATCTGTTCTTATGGATCGGGTCATAGATCGGTCCATAGTCTCCGATACCCGATCTAGAATTTTCTCTATATCTGTACCGATACAGATATGAAGATCGGATCGGTGCATCCCTACTAATAACCAGACACATATAAAAAGGAAGGCCAGTTGACACATTAATCAGATAAAAAAAATCAGACCAGAGGCCTATCGGGGTGTTGTGAGTCTGTAATGCACTTTCAGTTTTTCTTTAAAAGTCTCAGGTGAAGTTGTGCATCTAATTTCTTGTGGAAGGCTATTCCACAATTTAGGGGCAAAAGCAGCAAAAGCTCGGTCTTCGCAACTCTTAAGTCTAGTTCTTGCAACATCCAGTAGATTATTGGCAGCTGAGCGAAGACATCTTGATGGTGCGTGTTTCTGCAGGAGCGACGATAAATAAGGTGGAGCAGTCCCTGATAGTGACTGGAATGTGAAAACAAGAACCTTGACCTCAATGCAGTGCTTTACTGGAAGCCACCGCAGTGCTTATAACACTGGAGAAATGCTCTCCCATTTTTTCACTCCAGTAATGAACCTTGCTGCAGTGTTCTGAACCATCTGCAGCTTTGACAGTGTTAAGTGGTCAGACTGACATACAGAGAGTTGCAGTAGTCAAGTCTGGAAAGCACAAATGCAGATGTGACAATCTCAAGGTTCTTTCTGGATAGCATAGGCTTTATCCTTGCAAGACGCAAGAGCTCAAAAAAGCAGGATCTCACCATGGAGTTCACCTGTGCATCAAAGGTCAATCTAGAGTCCAACCTCACACCAAGATTAGTCACCACTTTGCATTCAAATGGAGCTAATAATAGGTCTAGGCTCCATGGTTGATGGCTATTAGGAGAAAATGTATTACTTCAGTTTTATTCTCATTGCAACTTAAGAAGTTGGCTACTAGTGATGTGTCGGTTGCGAACGAAACAGCTCTCAGAGCCGGCTCTTTGATGTGACCGACAGGAGTTGACTCCCTGATGGAAGAGCTGACAGCCTCTTGGAGAAGCCGGAGTGAGTGACACAGACTGTACCTGCAGGCACCCGACCCACTAAAAAACCGCAAAATTTGCACGCAAAGTGTGCATGCGCGCACGCACACACGCGCGCAGCGTGCCTCTGATTGCCGTGAGACCGTGGAGGGGTGGGGGTGCAGCACACCTCTGATCGCTGTGAAAGCAGGGAGGGGGTGGCGCGCAAAATGCCTGGGACAATTATCACGACGAGACCCGATCAGTAAATATTGGTGGGGACAAATCTGTAAAAGGGGAGGAAAGAAAAACAAACAGCAATACAGAAAGGTGAGTAAATAAGTGAAAATAGGACAGGCACCAAGATTTGGACACATTTTAACTACAATGACAAAAGACAGAGTGTGGAATATGCAAAGGGAAAATATATCCAACAGGCTCTAATAATTCCAATTTAATAAATATTTTACTTGCAAAGTTTGTTTTTGTCATTTAAAATGTATTTTTATAGCTCTCTGCTTCATGCTGAATAAAATAAGTTATAAGAATTTGATATAATGTATATTGTAGATTAGTGTTGTCAAAAGAACCGGTTCTTCGGTACCAACCCGTTACTACAAAAATGTAAACGTCACGGTACCAAGATTTCGTTGGTACCGGTAGTACCGAGGACCCAACTAAACCCGGATCTTTGATGCGCATGATTTGCGCATTTACTGGGCGCGTGCATCCGCTTCTAAAGCAACACCGCAGAACGCAGAGTGACGGCGAGCGGTGGACCAGCTGATGTGGTAAATAAAGTTCATTCACGGAGACCCCCCGCCCCGCTGTCACGGAGAACCCCCGCCCCGACGGAGACCCCCCGCCCCGCTGTCACGGAGACCGACAGGAGAGACGCTTCGCTCCAGCAGCACCTCCCGTTCTCATGCTTTCTTGTATTTTTAATTCCTAAACTTGACAGGATGTCCAGACAGACCCCTGAATCCCTCTATCAGCGCTTGTCATCAGGAACGTCCTGACACGACGCTCACCTCCGCTGATCAGTGACGTAGGAGGTGAATTTAATGCGACATGACCGTTCAGACTAGTCGCTTTCAAAAAATTTGCATATGTGTCAGAATCAGTACTACATAGTGGTGTGAATACACCATCGTCTTTAATAACTATTTAAATCTCCTATACGTTTAATTAGGGTAACAAACAATCAAACAGGATGACATAAAGGCGTTGACTGCTCACAGACCGGAGTTTTTCTTTTGTTAATGATTGTAATGTGTATCCAAAAGATGAACAACAATGTATGGCTCAGTCAGTGTTTATGTCCTTTTGTCAGAAAAGCTGTTCTAACTAGAGGTTCTAGTCTGGATAACTAGCAGGTTTACAAAAATATATGAACAAAAACACATTTTGATTAAATAAAAGTGCATTAAAAACATGTTATGATAGTAGTACAATAGTAATTCAGTTCATTTTTCTAATCTACAGCATTGATTCACAAAAGATATCATCTCAAAGCACTTTACAGGAAAATTAATGTTTTTATTGGTACATTTAGTCTAAATTAAATTTTTGTTTGGTACCGAAATTGGTACCGAGAACCGTGGATTTTCACTGGTACCGGTACCGAATACTGAAATTTTGGTACCGTGACAACACTATTGTAGATTAGTCATTCAGTTAACACACAGTTTAGCATCATTTCTGGTGATGAAATTCATTTACGAAACAAAAAATGTGAGGAGCCGTTTGAGAGCCGAAAGAGCCGGTTCATTTTAGTGAGCCGATCCATAAGAACCGGTTCTCTTAAAAGTGCCGGAGTTCCCATCACTATTGGCTACCAACCATGAGTGCACATCTTTTACGCACCCCACCAGAGATTCAATCGAGCCAGACAACCCCTTTTTTACTGGTAAATAAATCTGGCAGTCGTCGGCATACAAATGAAAGTCAATACCACACTTGCAGAAAATCATGCCGAGTGGGAGCAGATAGATGGAGAAAAGCAAGGGACCCAGAACAGATCCCTGTGGGACCCCCCATTTAATCTGTTTCTGAGATGATGAGTGATGATGATGAGTGACCTGTGGAAACACTCATAGTTCTACCAGTCAGGTAGGACTTCAACTCAGAGCTGCTCCTGAAATCCCCACTCACTGCTCTAGGCGCTCCAGCAAGACCTGATGGTCCACAATATCAAATGCTGCAGTCAGGTCGATAAGCAGCAGCACCACTGACTTGGACAGCAGCAGATGGTGAGAGGGGACTGAGGGTGTTTAAATGAACTGGCCTCTGCGGTACTGGTCCCAGCACCAGTCAGGATCAAACCCACTTAACCAGGCCCTTTTTCCTGCTATTACACAACATGGCGCTATGCTAATAGCTCTTCAGTCATTTACATTGTTTCAGACTCCGGAGGTGATTCAGCAGCTTTAGTCATCTGTGCCTCCTGTCCAGCTGCTGCTGCTGTGGTTGGACAGAGGAACCCCACAGACAGAAGCAGGCTCTGTTATGGTCAGATAGCTTCAAGTCTCAACAGACGCTAGACTCTGTGACTTTATTCTGTTGGATTGTGTATTCTGTTCTAGATGTGGACACTGCCAAGTCTCAATAAATATATGTGAAGGTCATAAATAATGGCCTGTATTTGTATAGCGCCTTCTTAGGGTTCTACAACCCCCCCAAGGTGCTTCACAACACAATCAGTCATTCACACATTCACACGCAGGTGGGGATGAGCTACATTGTAGCTACAGCTGCCCTGGGGCACACTGACAAAGGTGAGGCTGCAGAGCACTGGCGCCACCAGTCACCGTTCCCTCCGACCACCACCAGCAGGCAAGGAGGGTTAAGTGTCTTGCCCAAGGACACAACGAGAGTGACAGACTGAGCGGGATTGCAAGGCGGCCACTTAACTCCTCTGCTGCCATCGCCACAAATAACATTCTGGATAGTTCAAAGTTGAAACTTCCTTATTTTTGTGAAAGTTCTATGAAAATTTCAATGGTTTTTTTATCTCCAACTAAATGAACCAGATGAAACCAAAAGAGAAAATAGGTTTTTTATCCTAAAGCTCTGGACTTGATTATGGTGTTTAGTTCAGCTGGGTTCTGCAGGCTGATGAGTTCCTGTAGATCCTTCCTTTCTAGTGGGATTGACAGACTTGTGTAGGGATGAATGAAGTAAATAAACATGTTCTGGTCATTCTAGACTCTTCTAAGGATGACTCAACCAACAGCACCATGTGAATCAGCAGCCTGTGTTCTGTGTTTGTGTTTAGGTTTGAAATGTTTTTTGCTCTGACCTTCATGGACCTTCTCACTCAGGGAAATCCACATATTATACTCCACTACATCACAGTGTGGACTTTGTGGTGCCACTCATCTGTTATTGAGCTCAGCAACCATATCTTGCACATGTTGCTGTGTTCTTCATTTTGTATGAGGTGTTGCTCTGCATTGCTGGAATATGAAGTCATCAGGATATAGACGGGGACAGGCTGGGAAAGGTTTACGAAAAGGAAGGAACCGCATATTCAAGTGAAATTCTGAACCATGTATTTTGAGGCTTGGTACAGAAGTTTGATCCCATCATGATGGGTAAAGTTAGGAAACCAGTGTAATCAGGATCATTTAAAGACCAAGTTCACTTGTTTTTTTTTTTCAATACATTTGCGGGTCTCTAGTAAAAATGAATGCCTTGTGAGTCGATCGCTGTGGAAAAAAAACTTCTGGTGCTCCTGCAGCCAAGTTAAAATCTCTCTTGAGTAAAACCAATTGAGTGTGATATTGCCAAATGCTACGTTGAGGCTATCACTGTCGATGTCAACATGAGTGTTAAAATCCTCCACTACAATGACCTTATCAATGACCTAGTTTATCCGCTTCCATCCTGTAACAAGATGGTGCCTGTGTGCTCAGCTTCGCTGCTATTAGCCACTCTTTTAAAGGGACAATGTGTAATATGTGTGCCCTGTGTGTAAAAAAAAATGGACTCTTTAGCTCCATGGAGTTCAGAGTAAGTATTGCAGGCTCCGGTAGCCCACACGCATCAAAAAGGCAATTATCAACAACCTCCACCTTTCACCCCAGCGATCAGGTCTGTTCTTCATAAATAGCATGAACTTGATAGTATAATCATTTGCCAATCTCTTTAGCCTAACCCACACAAGCATTTAACTACTACGATCGAGAAATTAAAAAAACTATTTTAATTATGACTGTTATATTAACCTACCAGTCCTGAAGCAAGCAAGTTCTGTCATGCTTATTGAAGAGCGTAGCTATCACCTATTCACATGCGGAGGAGGGGTTGCATCAGCCAAGGAGTCCGGTGTGACGTGGATCTTGGGGAACAGTGGTGGAGTAAACATTTGCTGCTGCTTAGCAATCAGCTAACGGACGAACGCTGCCGCGAGCCTGTGGGACGCTGTGGGCAGTGGCTGCCTATTAGCACTGGCTAGCGGAGAAAACGAGAGAGACGTCAGGCTGCGAGAGGAGAAGAGACACTAGTAGAAGGAACTTTAGGAGGTGTCTTGAAGAAAGACTTTGGAACTGACATGTTGGGACCGGGTCGCAAGCTCTAGTACAAAGAAAAGATGAATGATGTTCATTTCACTTCAGGGTTCATTTCAAGATCCTGGTTCTGGTTTTTAGGGCCTTACCTGGACAAGCACCATCATACATTGGTGATCTTCTCAGTCCCTACACCCCCAGCAGGTCCTTGAGGTCCAGTGATCAAAGCCTACTGGTTGTGCAGCGCACCAGGCTAAAGACCAAAGGTGACAGATCCTTTGCTGCTGTGGCCCCCAGACTCTGGAACTCTCTCCCCCTGAGCCTGAGATCAGTGGACTCAGTGGTCTCCTTTAGAAACTCACCTGTTCAGGTGGCTTTGGTGTGACCTTAGGTTGATTCTTCATCACCACCTTTATTCTGCTTAGTAATGCACAGTATAAACGGTATGAACAGTTGGATTTTGGCCTATGATATAGAATTGTTTACTACCGGCTAACCGGATAAGTTTCACTTATTGGGGCTTCGTACCCAATCTCTGGATGGGAAGTTGATGTTAACTCCCCTCTGACCTTGTGTCCTGGCTTCCCCTTGCCGTAGCATTTGTGTTGTATCTCGTCAATCTCAAGTTGTGATAGCAGTTGCTGTTTGTGGATGTTGGAACACTGAGCTACTAGTTGTTTGGCTGTTAGTGTTAAGTGCAGGTTTCGAAGTACACATTCTTCCTGCATTCTCTGCATGTAACCCCTCCAACTAGGGTTGCTAGAGTAGTAGCATTCCAACAGTTCCAGGATCTTGCATCTTGTCCATTTCTGTCTTGTTCCAGTAGTCCACTTTTCATCAGGGTGCTCTGGTTCCCCAGCACCTGACACAGACCTTGTTTGGCCGGGCGACGTCTGAGCCAGCATCTCATTCACTTCAGTTGCTCTCATCATGGTATGACGTAGGCAGATAGCACCATATATATATATATATATATATATATATATATATATATATATATATATATATATATATATATATATATATATATATATATATATATACACTGCTCACAAAAATTAAAGGAACACTTTTTTTATTGGGCCTGGCATGAAATCAATTAAACCTGTCTAATTTTCTGGTTGATTAAGCAGCTGAGGGCATTGTTAATCACTTTCAGCTGTATTGGTGTTCATGGACTTAATGACAGGTGCACTAAAGTGGCAACAATTACAAAACCCTCAAAACAGGACTGGTTTAACATGTGGAGGTCATTTCAAGTTTCTCCCTCTTGATCTTTTTTGGCTGGTTTTCCACTCGTGCTAGTTTTGGCTCGAGTAATTATCTCTACTGGCAGGATGAGGCTATTCCTTAACCCTACAGAAGTTGCACAGGTTGTCCAACTTCTCCAGGATGGCACATCCACACGTGCTGCAGCAAGAAGGTTTAAGCTGGACAGGGCCGTAGAAGGTCCACAACCCATCAGCAGGACCGATACCTGCTCCTTTGTGCAAGGCGGAACTGGCTGAGCACTGCTTGTGCCCTACAGAATGACCTCCAGAGGGCCACTGGTGTGAATGTCTCTACCCAAACAATCAGGAACAGACTTCATGAAGATGGCCTGAGGGCCTGACGTCCTGTAATGGGCCCTGTGCTCACCGCCCAGCACCGTAGAGCTCGACTGGCATTTGCTCAAGAACACCAGAATTGGCAAGTCCGCCACTGGCGCCCTGTACTTTTTATAGATGAGAGCAGGTTCACCCTGAGCACATGTGATAGACGTGAAAGAGTCTGGAGAAGACAAGGAGAACGTTATGCTGTCTGCAACGTCGTTCAACTTGACAGGTTTGGTGGTTGGTCAGTGATGGTCTGGGGAGGCATATCCATTGAGGGACGCACAGACCTCTACTGCCTAGGAAATGGTGCTCTGACTGCCATAAGGTATCGAGATGAAATCCTTGAACCCTTTGTCAGACCCTACGCTGATGCAGTAGGTCCTGGTTTTCTCCTAATGCACGACAATGCCCGGCCTCATGTGGCAAGAGTATGCAGGCAGTACCTGGAGGATGAAGGAATTGAAACAATTGAATGGCCTTCACGATCCCCTGACTTAAACCCAATAGAACATCTGTGGGACATTATGTTTCGGTCCATTAGGTGGCGCCAGGTTGCTCCTCAGACTGTTCAAGAGCTCAGGGATGCCCTCACACAGATCTGGGAGGAAATGCCACAAGACACCATCCGTTGTCTCATTAGGAGCATGCCCCGACGTTGTCAAGCATGCACACAAGCTCGTGGGGGCCACACAAGATACTGAAAAGCATTTTGAGTTGCAGAAATTAAGTTTTTGAAATAATGGA
>SSNS01000343.1:106506-122964 GCA_006937985.1 Aphyosemion australe
TTGGTAGGTCGGGGTTGGTAGGTCAGGGTTGGTAGGTCGGGGTTGGTGAGTCAGGGTTCGTAGGTCGGGGTTGGTGGGTCAGGGTTGGTGGGTTAGGGTTGGTGGGTCAGGGTTGGTGGATCAGGGTTGGTAGGTCAATGTTGGTGGGTTAGGGTTGGTACGTCAAGGTTGGTGGGTTAGGGTTGGTAGGTCTGGGTTGGTGGGTCGGGGTTGGTGGGTAATGGTTGGTGAGTTATGGTTGGTGGGTCAGGGTTGGTAGGTTAGGGTTGGTGGGTCAGGGTTGGTGGGTTAGGGTTGGTGGGTTAGGGTTGGTGGGTCAGGGTTGGTGGGTTAGGGTTGGTGGGTCAGGGTTGGTGAGTTAGGGTTGGTAGGTCGGGGTTGGTGGGTTAGGGTTGGTAGGTCANGGAATAGGATTGAAGAAAATAATTATAATTCAGCCTGGGACTGACCACTAATTATTTTATTTATTTAATTCTTCCCTCCTTTTTTCTGCAATGTTTGACAATTATCATCTGGTTGATTTGAGCAACTTCTGCCTCTTCAGACTGAGCCAAATAGTGCTAAATTACCCTTTTGTGTTTCAGAGATGGACGACATCAGCGTTGGACGGATAGTAAGCTCAGGTACATCTGCAGCCCTGCAGTCTAAAGCCAAACTCTCTTGTCTCCCAAAAATAAAATTCTACTCAGGAAAAGTGCAGCAGCCTTATCAGAGGTGGATTCAGTCATGTTGGGGCCCGGGGCCCACCAGCTTGTCCCCAGTCCCCAACTTGTTAATATTTTAAAACCCATGTTCATTGAGGACCTCCTTGTGTTCTATTAGTTTTTATTGTTCCAGACAAGTCTGGCCTTGGTACATCGAGGTTGGTTGGTTAGGGTTGGTACTAGGGGTGGGTGCATTTCATCGATGTGGCGATGCATCGCAAAGCTTCACGTGAGGATTCAGAATCGATTAATGAACGTTGATGCTTAAGAAAATAAATAACGTGAAGCTTTGTTGCAAAGCCGGTACTAAAAAAAAAATACACGTAACCAGAGCCTTAACAAATGTAAGTTATTTGTTTTTGTGTAAGGAACATGCTTTTTACTGGCGCACAATGTGGTAATCTAGGTGCTGTGGAGGAAAATAGAGGAACCAGCAGAAACGGTCCAAAGTTTGGGATCAAACGTGCAGCTACGGGCAGATTGGCTAATGCTAACTAAGCTAGCGGATAGCAGACTCACGCCGTGGGTTCCAAAAGAACATGATGATCTTGGAACTAAGAATGACTAAACTCTACAAGCGGAAGAAAAGTCCCACCATCCTGTTTATTCGTAGCTGTCTGCAGCGCTATGTAGCAGAGCCACAGCAGCTACCGGGACTCATGACGTTGTTGTTGCTTCGAGATTGCACAACACACTGCTCCAGGTCTATGGCAAGCCGTTGTAGTATGTAATTCACAAACACTTCTATCTGTGAACGTAATTTAAACTGGATTATTGCCAAGCTGTACATTATAGACATGCCACCATTACATTGTTACCAGTAGAAATGAAATGTTATTCAATACCTCAAAAGCTGTAAGACAGTTGAGGTGATAGCATGTTGTTTTGCATGTTATTAAACTGTTTTCTAATAATGTTCTGTTGTTAAATAAAGTAAAGGAAGGAGAGAAAAAATGATTCCCTAGCAGGTTTTAAATGTTTAAAGCTTTCCCTGATCGAAGTTAAGTTGGTCAAAGTGCAAATATTTACACAAGTCATACAGTCATAAAATAAGATTTTGTCTTTGAAAAATAGTTAAATGTAAAAAAAAAAAAGTATTTACTTACTGAGAGTAGTTTTAGAGGAACTGAGTTGATTGATAGGTTATTTATTTACAAATGTAGACAAAGAAGAAGACAATCAATCTCGTATGAAAAAAAGCATTAAAAATGTCAATAATCGAAGAATCATGGCACCAATAATCGAATCGAACCAACAACCATTATAATCGAAGAATCGAAGCATCGAAGCTCCCATAATCGAAATCGAATCGAATCGTGAAGTACCCTTTTTGGAACACCCCTAGTTGGTACGTCAAGGTTGGTGGGTCAGGGCTGGTAGGTCGGGGTTGGTGGGTCAGGGTTGGTGGGTTAGGGTTGGTGGATCAGGGTTGGTGGGTCACAGTTGGTAGGTCAGGGTTGGGTTAGGGTTGGTGGGTCAGGGTTGGTGGATCAGGGTTGGTGAGTTAGGGTTGGTAGGTCAGGGTTGGTGGGTCAGGGTTGGTGAGTTAGGGTTGGTGGGTCAGGGTTGGTGAGTTAGGGTTGGTGGGTCAGGGTTGGTGAGTTAGGGTTGGTGGGTCAGGGTTGGTTAGTTAGGGTTGGTAGGTCGGGATTGGTGGGTTAGGGTTGGTAGGTCAGGGTTGGTAGGTCAGGGTTGGTAGGTCGGGGTTGGTAGGTCAGGGTTGGTGGGTTAGGGTTGGTAGGTCAGGGTTGGTAGGTCGGGGTTGGTGGGTCAGGGTTGGTGAGTTAGGGTTGGTAGGTCAGGGTTGGTGGGTCAGGATTGGTGGGTCGGGGTTGGTGGGTTAGGGTTGGTACGTCAATGTTGGTGGGTTAGGTTTGGTAAGTCAAGGTTGGTGGGTTAGGGTTGGTACGTCAAGGTTGGTGGGTCAGGGCTGGTAGGTCGGGGTTGGTGGGTCAGGGTTGGTGGATCAGGGTTGGTTGGTCAATGGTTGGTGAGTTATGGTTGGTAGGTTAGGGTTGGTGGGTCAGGGTTGGTGGGTTAGGGTTGGTGGGTCAGGATTGGTGGGTTAGGGTTGGTGGGTCAGGGTTGGTGAGTTAGGGTTGGTAGGTTGGGGTTGGTGGGTTAGGGTTGGTGGGTCAGGGTTGGTGAATTAGGGTTGGTAGGTCGGGGTTGGTGGGTCAGGGTTGGTGGGTTAGGGTTGGTGGGTCAGGATTGGTGGGTTAGGGTTGGTGGGTCAGGGTTGGTGAGTTAGGGTTGGTAGGTTGGGGTTGGTGGGTTAGGGTTGGTGGGTCAGGGTTGGTGAATTAGGGTTGGTAGGTCGGGGTTGGTGGGTCAGGGTTAGTGAGTTAGGGTTGGTGGGTCAGGGTTGGTAGGTCGGGGTTGGTGGGTCAAGGTTGGTTGGTCGGGGTTGGTGGGTCAGGGTTGGTGAGTTAGGGTTGGTAGGTCGGGGTTGGTGGGTTAGGGTTGGTAGGACAGGGTTGGTGGGTCAGGATTGGTGGGTTAGGGTTGGTGGGTTAGGGTTGGTGGGTCAGGGTTGGTGGGTTAGGGTTGGTGGGTCAGGGTTGGTGAGTTAGGGTTGGTAGGTCGGGGTTGGTGGGTCAGGGTTGGTAGGTCAAGGTTGGTGGGTTAAGCCTAATTTATACTTGTCCATTTTTGTCAGTATGGACGGACGGACCGCCATGATCCGTCGTTGCAAGAGCTCTCCAGCAGGCTTGCAAGGTCGGACGGAGTTGAGCTCTCTTTTCTAAACATCCGTCCAACGAGACGGAGAGCGCAAACTTGTGATTGGTCAGAACGCCGCTTCTTTAAATACGTCACCAGCTCCGCCATCGCCGCCTCAAAAAATAAAAAGAGAGCCGACGATATCTAGCGGCAGACACGGAGCAGCTTGAAGAATACCTCGCGGTAAAACTCCAAAAATATGAATGTTTATTCACCCGTGACTGGAGGAGTATAAAGATAAGCAGCAAGCGTTTTATTCGTGGACGGAAATGACGGGAAACGTGGGGTTAGGGGTGACAAGCGTATGAAGAGGTGGAGGAGAATGAGGGACAACTTTGTCTGTGTTAAAAAGTCTCTTAAATGCAAAAAAGCACAATATAAACTGCAAATATAAATTGTAAATGCACTATATTGGACCGGATACATGACAGGTTACCCCAGAAAAGCGCTACGCCCTCTATTGTCCTGGCGGGGAACTGCTTTGCAGCACTCTCCAGGTGACGGAGAAGTTCGAGAGCAAAACGGTTCCATCAATGCGTGCGTGTCTCTGCCTCTGGGAGCTGACGGAGAAGTATAAATTAGGCTTAACGGGTTGGTACGTCAAGGTTGGTGGGTTAGAGCATCAGAGCTCCTTCTTAATAATGACAGTGGCAACCCTTTTAATAGAGAACATATTGTTGGGTTCTTTAGTAAGTTAGCTTTGGTAGCAGGTTTGCATTCAAACAGAGGAATTCAGCATCCTCCAAGTCATCCTTCATGTGTGGCTCCAGTGCGGCTCCACACTGCCCTCTGCTGTTCTGGTCTATTTATTCAACAGGAGTTGTGTTCTGCGCAATCCTGTTTTCTTTTCATCATTTTTATTTCTGCGCAAACTTTGGGTTCAGTCAAATTATTAACAAATCAAGATACTTTTTCTTGATCCATGGCTGCTTTATGCTTCTTTCTCTAGAATTTACCCCATAGACTTCTTTTGTCAGCAACTGTCCACTCTCCAAAGCAGTGCTTAAATTCTCTCCTAATTTTTTTCACACATTACCATTATTTCTTTTCTTCATCTTTGTCCTTCAGCTTGCCCATGAAGACAAGATCCACAGGAGTAGTTCTACATTGTTTCTAATTAATTATTAATTATATTAGACACATTCTTGTCAATCTAACACAGTTGCTTTGTTTTACTGAGATGAATCATAAAGTAAATGCTGTTTGTCACATCATAAAATCTCAGACTGTAGAAGAAAGTTAACCTCACAAATTAAACTCTTTTGACCTCTATTGAATTTCCTCCTGGGTTTTTGTGCTCCTCTGTCTTCTACCTCAGCACTTCACCAAACACCTACTGGATGTCCATAGGTGATCTCTACCTTATTTTCTAACTTTGTTTTAATCTCAACAGATCCTTTTGGCTGCCTTTCCCCTAACTTTGCTTGCTTGTCACAAATCCTAAACCTGATGCTTTTCCTTTTATATTTGCTGAATTGTTTTCCTTTCTGAGGGCCATCCTTTGTGTTTACAACTGCAGCCAGCAAAATGTCCCACTTCTCATGCATATGCTCAGGTGACTCATTTTTGTTTTCTTTATTTTGCAGTGTATGATAAGCAGGGCTTTCTGCTGCAGCTGGAGACAAAACTGTGAGTACACCTCTTTATTCTGCCTGAAACATGTTTCACTTATAAACAGCACTTTAATTTCCTTCCTGTGTCACAGTCATTTTTATTTCGAAGGGTTTACACATAAGAACATAACAAAAATCATCGTCAGACTCTTGCCAGGTCCAAAGACATTGTCACAAAGCACTTGTTGTTTTACACTTTGATTATTTATGTAAGAACAAAAACCCACAAATGCAGAAACTCTGTGTGAAAACTCAGTTTGTTGCTGTCATTGTGTCCTTGGGCAAGGCACTTAACCCACCTTGCCTGTTGGTGGTCGGAGGGACCGGTGGAGCCAGTGTATGGCAGCCTTGCCCAGAGGAAAAGAAAATTAGAAAAGAGATCTCAAAAAGGTTTCCTTTTTTCTCCTAGACAGCATTGAGATCTGTGTGAAACCAAAACGAATCAGTAGCATATTTCTCCTCTTTCTCATTTTTTTCTCCAAAACCGAAAGATGCCAAAAGTCTCAAATTAGACTTGTGTGAAGTTTCAAAAGCGTGCTTGCAAAACTCTCAAATACTTCTCAAATTTCCTTCATTATCATTTCTCATGTTGGACTCATGTAGAGAAATCAAATAGGTCTACTCCAGCACTCATTTTATTCTCCTACCCCAGGGATATAATTAAGGAGATATAAAATGTTCAAGAGAAGTTCTCCAAGGTGTCTCTATTGGCGCTTACACACTAGCACCGGGTTGGCTCCGATCGGTCGGCCCCGGCCCCGCCAGGTTGTTTACACACGTCGTCCAGGACACCCTTTGGAATGCGGACGTGATAGGCGGAAAAATTGGTTCGAATATATCAGTGATGTCTGAGCACATCTCTGAGCATGTGGGCGGGTCAAAGGAGTGCAGAGAAGCCTGTGTGGTGTCTTCCTTATTAAACAAAGGCTGTGTGTGTGTGTGCGCGCGCGTGCGCGCGCGTGCGCGCTGCGCTCATCACAGCCGACAGGAACAGAGAAATGGCTGGGTGGGTCAAAGGAGCGCGGAGAAGTCCGCGGTCTCTTCCTTATTAAACAAAGTAGTTATAATTCATCTGTTACTGACCATGAGGCCATTTTAAAACTAACCTATATTTATAAAGGCTATAACTGTTTAGGCATTAGGAACAGGAGAAATGAAATATGTAACATCAACAACTTGAAAACAAGAACCTAATAATTCTTAAGACTGAAGTTCTGCCTATTTGAAATGAAAGTAGGACTAGTTTAAAGGGATATGTTCAGATATTGAAATAACATTTATGATAGATTTTTTCATTTTATCTATTTAAAAAAGGACGTTTTACCAGAAACAGCTGAATTATAGGTATTTTATGTGAGAGTTTCTCCTAGTAAGAATTCAGTTTAGCTATTGTGTTTATCTGGAATGTTAATTTTTAAGAACTATAGATTTGATCAGAAATACTCCAGTCTGCCTCATAAATGGAGCCTACCTGATGACTAACACTGACTAGCCAGCTAACTCCACTAAAACCGGTCCTGTGGGGACATTTTTACTTACTTTACACTTCTTTTTGAAGGGGGTCGCAAAATGCCACGGAGGGGTCGCGAAACAATCCTCTTAATGTGACCCCTGAAATGATTACGACAGCTAGATTAATTTGCGACCGACGGGTTATTTTGCTGCGTCACAGTAAACGCAACGTTCTTCTGAAGAATTCAAATAATTCCACTAAGTTTTAAGGTTAAAAATGGTATATGCAATATGAAACGCTGGTTAATATAAACAAAAGACAACAAACAGAAGCCAACTGATCATGCAGCAGAGGACAGCGGGGAGCCGCCTTCCACATCTGACGCAGGAGGAGTCCATGAGCCGCAGCATAAGCAGCTGAACCCGCCTTCCTCTAAATATCGCAGGTATCGAGAGGAATATATCCAGTATGGATTTACATGCACTGTTAAAAACGAAATACAACACCCCCAATGTGTAGTGTGCACTGAGGTGCTTGCACATGAGAGCTTAGAGCCTGCAAAAATGCTCAGACATTTGAAAAGTAAGCACCCCTCACTGGCAGCTGAACCAGCTGACTTCTTCCGTCGAAAAGAGAGAGAATTTGAAAGCCAAAAGAAAGTTATAACCAAGCAAACAACAATCCCTGCAAAAGCTCAAAAGGCATCATATGAGGTGGCATATTTAATTGCACAGGCCAAAAAACCGCACACAATTGGAGAGCTCCTAATAAAACCTGCTGCCATCGCAATGAGTCGAATAATGCATGGAGATAAACAAGCCCGAGAGCTGGAAGCAGTCCCGCTATCTGATGGGACAATCTCCCGGCGCATCACAGAGATCGCGCAGGACATCAAGTGCCAGTTGATTGACAGAGTCAAGAAAGGAAAATACACTTTGCAAATAGATGAATCCATAGATATCTCAAACTCTGCCCAGCTCCTTTGTTTTGTCAGATACTGTTTTGATGGAAAACTTCATGAGGACATGCTGTTTTGCACCACGCTGTCAGCAAAGTGCACAGGTGAGGACATTTTCACAGAAATTGATAAAAAACTGAAAGAGGAGGGGCTGACCTGGGAGGAATGCATCAGTGTGTGCACAGATGGTGCTGCAGCAATGCTGGGGAAAAATAAAGGACTTAAAGCAAGAGTCTTACAAGTGGCCCCACACGTAAACTTCACACACTGTATTATCCACCGAGAAGTTCTGGCGAGTAAATCGCTAGAGTCAGAGCTTAAAACGGTGCTTGAGAGCGCAACAAAAATAGTCAACCACATAAAATCCCGTCCTCTGAACACGAGACTGTTTGCTGCTCTCTGTAACGAAATGGGATCAGAGCATCAAGGTCTGCTGTTCCACACAGAAGTCAGGTGGCTTTCACGGGGAAACGTCCTCAGGCGCTTGTTTGAGCTGCGGGATGAGGTGCGCCTATTTCTGTTGGAGCACGGGTCTCACCTCGCTGGCCACCTGACTGATCCTGACTGGTTAACAAAGCTAGCGGGGGTCGCCAGTCTTTGAAACAGGTAATTTATGGGTCACGGACTGAACATTTTTGGGAACCCCTGTCCTAGAATACAATTAATCAACAATCTAAAACAGAGCTTTGAGCCTCCAAAAAGCATAAGAAATTTTTTTTGGCTTTCATCTGTCCCAGGAGCCCTGATACAGGCCATTCTAAACCCCCTTACTCAGGCCTTCAGTGAAAAGAGCTGTTGACCCCTCCCACTCGGCCAGGTCATGCTGATTGGTTGGTTTCCCCAGAAGGTCTCAGACACATGCAGGTTTGAGGAGGCGTGGCTCCCCCTTATGACGTGTTAAGGAAGGCTTTCTCAGAACAGGAGGTTTTCTCTCGCCTTTTTCAACTTTCTAATTTACATAAAAAGTAGGTCACACACGGCATTGACTTTTTGGCATGCTGCTGTTGACCACCCAAGCTGTCTTAGTCAACAACAACAAGGAACATGTTGGTTTACATTCTAGGTCCCCTTTAACCTATGAAAGTGAATGCATAACATAGCCTATAGAGAACCCCAATGCTTGAAAAATATATATAAAGTCAATCCAACAGTGTGATAAATGCAACAAGATTTATTACAAGTTCACATTTGACGTGTTTCAGGTTCTTTTCTAAAAGAAACTGAAGCTGGTTTGTTGTAAAACAGGACAGAATTATTATAGAGCTAAGTTCATATGTTCTTCAAAAAAACTCCTCAAAATCTGGATGCAGACATAAAAACCCTGCAGCGAGGGAAGACAGTTTGTTGTTACATGAAATAGCCAATCGTAGGAGAGCCCTTCCAGCCACTCGGAGGCGAGAAAGGCTGGACCTTCCTTGGCCATCCTACGATTCCAAATCACGCGTCCAGGGCAGCTGTGGCTACAATGTAGCTCATCACCACCATTGAGTGAATGTGTGTGTGTGTGTGTGTGGGTGAATGGCTGATTTTGTTGTGAACCACTTTGAGGGATTTGAGGGACCCTACAATGTGCTACACAAATACACGCCATCTATAACTTGAAGGAATTAAACAATGTCAGCCATGTGTTCTAGTGAGATGATCAACAAGCAAGTGTGATTATCTTTAAAAGAAAGCTGTTTGGTCAGTTTGCTGCTCCGGAGCGTACAGATATGGGTTAGGCATCATTTGAATGTGAACGATTCCAATTCCTTGTTTCGATTCCGGTTCCTATCGATTCCCAATTCCGTTTCTTTCAAGAGGCAGGGTGCAAAAACTTTACATGTTTTAAATGAGCCAGCTGACCACAGGTCTTACTTGATAAAATTGAACTTCAACATGAATTTTAATTCTATGAACAACATCACCTTAATTTAGACAAAAACATGTTTTCAGGAAAGAAAAAATATACTTGCAGCACAGTCAGTGTGTTTGTTTCTGACCACAACTCCTCCTACAAAGTCTGGGAACTGAAGGAGCCTCTAGAACAGGTGTCACCACCTCCAGTCCTCGAGGGCTACCATCCTGCTAGTTTTCTGTGTTTCCTGCTCTACCACACCTGAATGGAGTAATTTAATCCTCTCCTTACCACGTTTACCTCTGCCCAGGCCTGTTAATGACTCATTCGTGCGATGCTGCACTCTGGGTCTATGCGGGCTGCAGTAGGAGCGACAGGTCAGCTGAACAGCTGGTATAAAAGGTGTTGACCAGAATTTGCAGATCACGTTTTTTTCCACGGAGATTGGCCAAAGCCACATTTTAGAATGCCTCCGCAGCTGTGTACTTTTCATAGTAACGCAAACACTTCCGGCGGATTCTACTTTCGGTCGGCACACTGGGCATTGAAACTAGGAATCAAAATTAAATTATTTGAAAGATTCCGGGAAAAACTGACTGTTGGTTCCGGTTCCAATCGATGCTCATTGCCCTAGTTATGAGATGTAAGTGTTGTTTATCACTTCAAAACTTTCATCAATGCTCAAAAAGTAATTTTGACATGTATAAACAGAAGAAAAGAATATATCGCTATATCATTACCGCATGTGCTTCAGCATATATCGTGATGTAGATTTTAGTCCATATCCATTCCTACTGTGATCCTACTGTGTGAGAGCAGGGGTTCCCAAATTGGGAGTCGGGACCCCCAAGGGGGTGGACACAAGATTGCAGGGGGTCCTCACAATTATGTCTTTGCTGAGGTTGTGAGGTTAGCAAGATTTTATTTGTAAAAATTACATTTATAAAATCCCAATAACACACCCTACAGCATAATCAGACTACCATATAAAAGTTATAACTCTGTATGTCTGTAGAAAGTTAGTAAATGATCACATTTAATGTGTTAATGTGTGTAGGAGTTGGGGTTGGGGGTCCTGGCTTGTCTAGGACACAGGCAAGGGGGACCTCAAAGAAAAAAAGTTTAGGAGCCCTTGATGTAGAGGTGGAGTTTACATGTTTGTAGTGTTAATAAAGGACACTTTTGGAAGTACTCTCATGGATTCCTGGTAATTGGCTTAAAGTATGTTGTTTTAATGAGTTGTGCTGTTGATACACACATTCAAGAGACCAAACAGATGAAATCTTTTGTGATGTCATTAGCTACGTTTACATGCGCCAAATTTCCCCAATCCGATTCAAATCTTGGTTGATCAGAAATCCCAAATCTCTGTTTACATGGACACTAACTGGAATGATCCAATCACGCCGCGATGCCCGCACCATAGCTTGCGCATGCGCAGACTTGTCTTTCCCTGAAGAGAAATTGTAAACAAACGCCATCTCGTCCGCACGTCTTTTCCCTTGTATTTTATTTGCTTATTCTCTAGCTTCAGTGAATTCCCGCTTCCTGCATCTTTAGATGCACTTTAGATGCACTTGAGTGTGTAACTCGGCATTTTTAACCGTTCGGCCATCGAGACATTCAATAATATTGAGCTCCCGTAGTATTTCCAGTAAAAAATAGCGTCGGCAACAGACCACTTCTGTTCACCGCCCGCCATGTTTTCGATCTGTCCTGAGCATGCGCAGAGGCGAAAAGAGGTCACGCTGAAGTTGCACACATGCGCAGTGGGCATTATTTTACCCCAACAATCCGAATGGCTGTGTACATGGACGCCAATCGGATTGACGATCGGACAAAACCACCTCTCTCAATCGGAATGAAATTTCATTCGGATCAAGCCGAATCGGATCAGAATATTCCGATTGACATGTTTACATGATGGATTTTTGATCCGATAGGGCGTTCAATCCGATTACTTGTGCCCATCTAAACGTAGCTAATGTTTGTTTTTTGCATTGCATCACAGGATTATGTGGCAAGAAACGGCATTATTTGCCTGTAATTCAATTGTTTTGCATGCTTGGAGGATTTAGTGAAGCAGATGGATGATTCTTGCTGTGTGGTTGATCGTTCGGCCCGTGGGAGGCTTGATAAAAAGTTTTATTGGAAGTTCCTCCGTAAAGGACCGCGAAATATAAAAAAGATGATTGCGGGCGACCCGGACAGTCTGAAGAAAGCCTGGATTCCTGCAGCAACGGACAGTTTGTGAGGCTCATGTGTTCATGGTAAGTCCTTGTGACTAAGTCTTTGTTAATAAGAGAAGATGTTTATAAAAGTATTCATCTTCATGTAGTTTTATATCCACAGAGTCATATAGTTCAGCTTTCTCATCCCATGATCATTATAATAATAAATAAGAACACTGATTAATGAAGACTTACCCAGCTTTGCAGTCGCCGTGAGGATTTATCTGTTTTCTTTGACAATCACCCACAGGTGATGTGAATCACGCTGACTCTGCTCACCGGGGCTGACTCCTGCTTTCAGCACGACCACGGGTTTCTGTTTTGCAGTAAACACTGGCCAAACTTTCCTTGAAACACAATAATCCTAGAGTTTTGCAAGAGTGAAGGGTCCAGGGCTTTCTGTTAAATAGGAATAAATGTCTCCCAGCAGAGTTGTGGAGAAAACACCGGCAAATCGGACCAACGTTTTCTGTCATCCTAGAGCTCGTATGGGCTTTAAATAACTTTATTTTTGTCTTCATTACAGATTTTAAGCTTCTCTCTAACCCTCCTCCTGTCTTTAAACAGTAAAGTGTTTATATATTTTGGGGATTTCACCCGTAAACTCACGTGAAAACGTATGTCACGTATTGATAGCAGGCCATACTCTTAGAGTTTTCGCCACACAGCCACTCGCACATGCACACAACGATGACAAAAGATGTTAACAAAAACCCTTCTATAGAATGTGGTGGGCTAAGCTGGTACAAAATGCCCAGCCTGCTCTTTGTGTCAAGTCATTTGGAAGTGGGTTTTGGAATGTTCATAGGGTGTGATGTCACACTTATTACTTGAAAGTAATTGGGATATTGTTCTTCCTGGATGAGGGATGGACCATCATCATGCATGGGTCTGTGCATCATCCCCTAAAAAAGACCACTGCATGATGTCGTGTTGGTAATAAATCATATTTTAAAGGTAGTGAAAATGGTAGCAAAAGGTAGTAAATTCAACTTTAGGATTCCTGAATCTGAGGGAAATATTAAATTTTTTGCATGGTCTATTATGTTGGATTGTGAATGCAAGAATTGTTATAGAGCCAACTATTTTATTGGAGTACCTTTAAACCTTATATATGGTGCATTCACATCTGTGTTTGACCATTCTCTGTAAACCCTAGAGATGGTTGAGCATGACAATCTCAGAGGATCAGCAGTTTCTGAAATACTCAGACCAGCCTGTCTGGCACCAACAACTATGCCACGTTCAAAGTCACTTAAACCATCTTTCTTCCCCGTTCTGAAGCTCGGTTTGAACTGCAGCGGATCGTCTTGACCATGTCAACATGCCTACATGCATTGAGTTGCCACCATGTGATTGGCTGATTAGTCATTTGCGTCAACGAGCAGTTGGACAGGTGTACCTAATAAAGTGACCAGTGAGTGTATAGATCAGTGGTGCCCATGGTCATAGGGCACTTGGGGCAGTGACCCCCAAATTGGAGGAGTGGCTAAAGCAGATCCCAGGAAAAACATCAGACATCTCAGTCCAGAAAAGTGCAGCTCTAGGAACAGCTAAGATACTGAAGAACCCTCAAGGGTAGAGGACCCGAGCTTGGAAGGATGAGACCACCCACGGAGGGTGAGATGGGTATGTATGTAGATATATATGCCTACCTCATACCATGATGAGAGCAACTGAAATGAATGAGATGCCGGCTCAGACGTCGCCCGGCCAAACAAGGTCTGTGTCAGGTGCTGGGGAACCAGAGCACCCTGATGAAAAGTGGACTACTGGAACAAGACGGAAATATGCGAGAACCTGGATCTGTTGGAATGCTACTACTCCAGTAACCCTAGTTAGAGGGGTTACATGCATAGAATGCAGGAAGAATGTGTACTTCGAAACCTGCACTCAACACTAACAGCCACACAACTAGTAGCTCAGTGTTCCAACATCCACAAACGGCAACTGCTATCACAACTTGAAATTGATGAGATACAACACAAATGCTACGGCAAGGGGAAGCCAGGACACAAGGTCAGAGGGGAGTTGACATCAACTTCCCATCCAGAGATTGGGTACGAAGCCCCAATAAGTGAAACGACGCTGAACGAGGCAGCAACTGACCTGCGAGATAGGATAATGGCTGAGTGAAGTACCATCAGAAATCCTTGAGGATGTGAATGCAGCATAGAGAAAGATTCCTACAACCACCGTCACTGAAACCAATGAGCTGATATACACTTCAGCAGTAGTGATTCTTGGCCATAAGAGCATGAGCAACCATGAGAAACAATACCCACCATGGAAAAGAAGGTTGGAGGCCCAAATCAAGTCAGCACGGAGAGAAGTGAGCTAACTGTCAGAGCTCCAGAAGGGCACAATGAGAAAAAACAGTGCCCAAGAGATACAGCCACAGACCCATACCTGAAGCACTAGAAACTGCCAAACAAAGGCTCCAAGCCTTGGCCAGCCACCTAAAGAGATACACGAGAGAAAGTGAAGCCAGACGCTGCTGTGACAAGTGAATTTCCCCACTGTGGGATCAATAAAGTCTATTCTATTCTAAACCAGCTCTTCTCAACCCAACCAGCTAAAGTGTACTCTCAGCAACAGGGTAATACCAGCAGAGCAGACCCACCAAGGCTGGAGACTGAACAGTACTGGAAGGGCATTTGGGAGAAGGAGGCATCACACAACAGCAATGCAAAGTGGCTAGCCTCTCACAAGCCTCTTTTATAAGACACACCGTGCCGGCAAATCAGCGTAATATTACCGCAATGTGATGCCGCCATGGCGCGTTCATAAGAAACACGTTGCGGTAATATTACGCTGATTTGCCGGCATGGTGTGTCTTATAAAAGAGGCTACTGAGACGTGCTGTGAGGAGAATTTTTTGCATTCGTGCCGCCACGCTTGGTAGTAATATTGCGGTAATATTGCGGCTTAGCCGGTCTTATAAACGCACATTAAGCCTTGGTGCAAAAGAGGGTGGTGTCATGACCACGAGATGAATTAATGCCGAGCTCCGGCCGGGAACTATGTTGAAAATGAAAGTAAACACGGCCATAAGTTCAGTTTTTGTAAACAGAATCAGCTGAGATGATAAACTGGAGCGATGCAGAGCTCCAGGAGCTTCTCTCCGTTAGATCTGCAGCTCAGATCATCTGACAGCTCACAGGGACTGTGGAGCACACACCTGTAGCTGACTGGGGAAAAAAACGTAAGGAGCACGGCTTCGATCGCAATAAAAAGCAAGTTATGTCCAAAATACACGGAAGTCCGCGACAGCGTAGAGACCACCCCTATACCTCCTTTTTGCCGCAATCGCATAATCTTTTATAAAACTGACATGATTGTGCAACATTACCGCCACGGTCTGAGCTCTTATAAATGACCTTAGGCTCCCAGATGCCGCCTCGGCGTTGCGGCAAATTGGCAGCATTGTTTTATAAAAGAGGCTTAAGAGAAGACCACAGCAACCTCCCTGAGCAGAACCCAGTATCCATCACTGTGGCAGACATCCAAAAATGAGTCTCAGGTATGAAAACCTGGACAGCACCAGGGCCTGACATGATCCACGCCTACTGGCTTAAGAAGCTCACTGCACTCCATGAGTGCCTGGCAGCACAAATGAACCAGCTGCTAAAGGATGGGACTCACCCTAAAGGGTACACAATCCTGATCCTGAAGGATATGGAGCTAGGATTGGGACTTTAATACATGTAACCTGTACCAAGTTTTGTAACTTAAAACATGTTTCATGACACGTAACTCTGGATTTGTAACTTGTAACTTTAGTTTTGTAAGTGTAATTCTCAATTTGTACATGTATTTCTCGTTTTGTAACATCAAACTTTCGTGTTGTACATGAAACTTTTGTTGTGCAACTTAAATCTAACTTTAGTTTCCTAACGTGTAATTCTCAATTTGTACATGTATTTCTCGTTTTGTAACATCAAACTTTCATTTTGTACTTGAAACTTTTGTTTTGTAACTTACATCTAACTTTAGTTTTGTAACATGTAATTCTCTCAATTTGTACATGTATTTCTCATTTTGTAACATCAAACTTTCATTTTGTACATGTATTTCTCATTTTGTAACATCAAACTTTCATTCTGAACCATTAAACTCTCGTTTTGTTACTTGCAGACTTCAAAAATAAAAAATCATTGTACATGTTTGAAATCAAAACGCTCAAAACACACATCTCATTCTACAGTTACAAACCTAAAGTCTACAGTGTTACAAATCATTTTGTCCCAATTCTAGTTTGGGTGGGAGGAACTTGGGAGGAACCAATGAGAGCACGAGTCTTAGCTACCAATCATGTCTCTCAAATTCCTGTCCAATCATTGGAAGAGGAGGGCAGGGATCTGTAAACCTCACAACCAAACTTGCTTACGTTCGCAGTTCGCACTCTTTGCCTGTAGGTGGCGATAATTATTGTCTAGCCTTCTCAACGGCAGCCTGTAGGTCCTGTTAGCAACCGAGACTGCAGCTAACGGGCAGAGGAAAAGAGCTAAAGCTAGCGAAAATCAAGCAGGGATGTTTAAGGAGCTACATCAGCTTCACCTCCATCACCAGCGTTTGTTCTTTAGGCTGAGACGTAACCATTTCCAGGTAAAGTCATTTAGTTTAGTCTACAAGCTTTCAGGACTTATATTTTGATATGCTTTTAGCAACAGAAAGGTCGGTGGTTAAATGTACACATTACTATAGAGTATTAACATGTAAATAATTAATATTAACAAAATACATTTTAAATGTTGACTACAGTAGGACATTTTCTAATGGTAATTGGATCTTAGAACTTCTTAATGAGCATTAAGTGGGTGTAAAAGTATCAACAACGAACTAAGTTAATTGAAATGTTTTCAATGTGCATTTGTTTATTTAATTTAAGGCTAATAATGCTTAGATCTCTCTAAAAATGTAAATTTGTAGATTTTTTAA
>SSNS01000343.1:126403-128903 GCA_006937985.1 Aphyosemion australe
ACCTGGAGGAGAGGCTGATGGTGACATTCTACAGAGCCACCATAGAGAGCGTCCTAGTGTACGGCATCACAACATGGTATGCAGGGTGCTCAGCTGCAGACAGGAAAGTACTGCAGAGGGTCATCAGCACAGCCCAGAAGATCACTGGCTGCTCTCTGCCCAGCCTGGAGGACATTGCCAACTCCCGCTACCTCAGTAGAGCAAGCAATATCATCAAAGACCACTCTCACTCCAGTAACCATCTGTTTGACCTGTTACCGTCAGGCCGACGGTACAGGTCACACAAAACCAGGACAAATAGATTCAGAGATAGCTTCTTTCCCAGAGCTATCACCGTAGCAAACAACCACAAAACCAGATGAACCTGTTACCCGAACCCCACATTTACCATCTAATATTGATGAAGTGCAATAATATTTGCTCTCTGTTTCACTCAATATTGCAAATATTCTGCACACAATAGGGACGTGCAATGCTGCTATATTTTTGTACATATCACTGTTGTGATGCTGCTACTCAAATGTTTGCACATATTGCTGTTGATTTTATTTATTTGATTGAAATTGGTTTGATTGATTGTGTTGATTTTACATTTATCCTGCACCAAATGGAGTGGCACTCCAATTTTGCTGTACCCTGTACGACAGTAAAGTCTATTCTGATTCTGAATATAATTTTATCTTCTCATGTAGATAAATGTAAAAATGTGTTTGTTGCCTTTTTGTCAGCTGTGATCTCCGATTTTCTCTGTTTAGGACTGCAAGTGTCCAGGGTCAGGAGAGGCTCACTGCTGCTAATTTAGCCTGGTTGTCCTCCTGGGAGAGAGGCCTTCCATTATCATGTTAATGTTGTTTGGTATTTACATTTATTAAAGCAAATACTAATTGATAACTCATTTGATCATTCATTTTATTATTTACATGTTTTTGAACATATTACATGAACAGAAAATGAAAAAATGGTAAGGGGACAGGACTATTTATAATACATGACAATTATTTAAAGATCGAAACAAATATGGAACAGTTATGTACAGTTCAAGCAGGATTAAGCTGATGGACTATTTTCCTGGATCATTTATTTAAACTGAGCAGGAAGTCTGTGTAGCTGGATCTGCTGCAGAAGGATCCCAGACATGGATGGAATGATGGAGCAGAGACCTGTGACTGAACCTTTCTGGTCCAAGGGTGGAACATCATACAGGACGGTCTGCAGCGAGTGCTTTGGGATGCTTCCTCTCACTGTCCACTCCATCGTCCATCTACAGGGATTGCTGGGCTGGCTCAGTTGACAGCTGTCGCATCTCTAAGCCATATTCAGAAATATGAAATAAGGAGATGGTTTCTGGATTCACTAGTATAACAACAAATAAAATGACCTTGTGTTTTTTTTTAAATAGAGGTTCCTACTGTTAATAGTAGTCGTGGGTTGGTGGAAGCTCCTCCAGGACAGAGCACAGCTGACTGCCTCCATACCAGCCTCTCTCATCTCACGTCCTTCCTCATTCTCTTGGGCCACAAGTCACTAGCACTGAGGCAGATGTTGTGCAAAATGGTGCATGCGGACCTGTAATAGAGAAAAAAAACTTTTTATTATTAAATTTAAAACACACACTTAACCTGCAGTACATTGGTTCTATTTAAAGTAAAGCAAGGAATAAAGTGAAAGCAGGGAATAAAACTTTTGTTAAAAAATCTACAAATTTACATTTTTAGAGAGATCTAAGCATTATTAGCCTTAAATTAAATAAACAAATGCACATGAAAACATTTGATACTTTTACACCCACTTAATGCTCATTAAGAAGTTCTAAGATCCAATTACCATTAGAAAATGTCCTACTGTAGTCAACATTTCAAATGTATTTTGTTAATATTAATTATTTACATGTTAATACTCTATAGTAATGTGTACATTTAACCACCGACCTTTCTGTTGCTAAAAGCATATCAAAATATAAGTCCTGAAAGCTTGTAGACTAAACTAAATGACTTTACCTGGAAATGGTTACGTCTCAGCCCAAAGAACAAACGCTGGTGATGGAGGTGAAGCTGATGTAGCTCCTTAAACATCCCTGCTTGATTTTCGCTAGCTTTAGCTCTTTTCCTCTGCCCGTTAGCTGCAGTCTCGGTTGCTAACAGGACCTACAGGCTGCCGTTGAGAAGGCTAGACAATAATTATCGCCACCTACAGGCAAAGAGTGCGAACTGCGAACGTAAGCAAGTTTGGTTGTGAGGTTTACAGATCCCTGCCCTCCTCTTCCAATGATTGGACAGGAATTTGAGAGACATGATTGGTAGCTAAGACTCGTGCTCTCATTGGTTCCTCCCAAGTTCCTCCCACCCAAACTAGAATTGGGACAAAATGATTTGTAACACTGTAGACTTTAGGTTTGTAACTGTAGAATGAGATGTGTGTTTTGAGCGTTTTGATTTCAAACATGTACAATGATTTTTTATTTTTGAAGTCTGCAAGTAACAAAACGAGAGTTTAATGATTC
>SSNS01000343.1:133903-146241 GCA_006937985.1 Aphyosemion australe
AATTCAGCAGCACGTGTCCTGACGAAGACCAGGAGGCGGGAGCACATTACACCTGTCTTAAACAAGCTGCATTGGCTCCCCGTACGTTTCAGGATTGATTTTAAGGTTCTTTTAATGGTTTTTAAATGTCTTAACGGTCTTGGGCCTTCTTATCTATCAGAACTACTTATAAAGTACGAGCCTTCACGGTCCATGCGCTCCTCTGGCAGCCGTCTCCTTGTAATACCAAAAGTCAGGACACATACACAAGGTGAGGCGTCCTTCCAGTTTTATGGCCCTCACCTCTGGAACGGTCTGCCAGAGGAACGTTCATGTTTTTAAGGCCAGACTCAAGACTCACCTTTTTAGTGTAGCTTTTAGCTAACTGACCTTTTTAGTTTAGCTTTTAGCTAACTGGCCTTTTTAGTATGGCTTTTAGCTAACTCACCTTTTTAGTATAGCTTTTTGCTAACTCACCTTTTTAGTATAGCTTTTAGCTAACAGGCCTTTTTAGTATGGCTTTTAGCTAACTGACCTTTTTAGTATAGCTTTTAGCTAACTGGCCTTTTTAGTATGGCTTTTAGCTAACTCACCTTTTTAGTATAGCTTTTAGCTAACTCACCTTTTTAGTATAGCTTTTAGCTAACTGGCCTTTTTAGTATGGCTTTTAGCTAACTGGCCTTTTTAGTATGGCTTTTAGCTAACTGACCTTTTTAGTATAGCTTTTAGCTAACTGACCTTTTTAGTATGGCTTTTAGCTAACTGACCTTTTTAGTTTAGTTTTTATTTGAATCTCCTTTTTATTATAGTTTTTAGCTGTATCTGATCTATTTTAGCCTGCTTAACCATCTTTTATATATTTTATCATTGTTCTATTACTCCTTTACTTTAATGACATCAATTATTTTATATACTAATTTTAACTTGCTTT
The DNA here is from genome assembly GCA_006937985.1 of Aphyosemion australe. Taxonomy (NCBI): domain Eukaryota; kingdom Metazoa; phylum Chordata; class Actinopteri; order Cyprinodontiformes; family Nothobranchiidae; genus Aphyosemion; species Aphyosemion australe. The sequence goes on from SSNS01000343.1 coordinate 134,814, forward strand.
TACCTGTATTACTTATTTGCATTATTTTATTTTCATACTTTTAACTGTTTGTTTTTTACTTAGCTTTTATCAATGTTTTAATGTATGCTTTTATTCATCTGGTGTTTATGCTTAATTTGATCTTTTACTTGTTATTTTAATCATTTTAAGGTTTTACCAGTGTTTCCTCTGTGGGGGACAGCTGCCCCGGGAGCGGCGGCTGGCTGTGGCTGCCTGGGAGCATCTCGTGCCTCCTCTTGGTGGCCATGTGGTGGTGCCCAGGCGGCCGCTGCCAATCCTGCTGCTCCCGGTGCAGCTGGCTCCTTTTGATGGCGTTTCCCTTTACTTTGTTGCATATTACATCTGTACTCAGCCAGTTGTCCTTTCATTTTAGCTCTTGTGTGTGTGTGTGTGTGTGTGTGTGCATGGGATGGGATTGGGGGTGGGAAGAGGGAGATATAAGGGATCTTGGATGCTGATCTGTGGGGGAAGGGTGGGAATTTGACTATTGTGTGGTTGCTTTTAATTGTTCAGCGCTTTGTGCTGCACTTAAATGTATGAAAAGCGCTTTATAAATAAAGATTGATTTGATATGTGTGAGAGTATGAGTGTGTGTGTGCGTGCCTGTGAAGGTGTGTGTGTGTGAGAGAGTATGAGCGTGTATGTGTGAGTGAGTGTGAGTGTGTGCCTGTGAAGGTGTGTGTGTGTGAGTTAGGGTTGGGCGATATGTATAATTTTTCTAACCTCCAGTCTTCAGTTCAATAAATGAGGATGAGCGATACATTCACTCATGTGACTCTTTGAGCAATGTAGTCATGCACAGACTGATTTGTGAACACAGAAAAAGTCCAAACATGAATTTTATTTAATGGAAACGTAGTACAAATGCTACTTAAGCTGCTGCCCCCGCGACCCGATTCCGGATAAGCGGATGAAAATGGATGGATGGATGGGTAGTACAAATGTTTGATGGAAGAGACATCTTGATTTTTTTTTTCCTTTTTGTTTCATTTTATATTTGTTGTTTGGTAGAGTGACGTATAAACGTCCCGTATTAAACACAGTTATGTTAAAAAAAAGCCTCATCTTTGTTTCCCTGCGGTGCCCACGATTGTGGTATTTTAGTTAAATCAAATGTTTTTTTCTGAACATAACTTCCTTCCTTTCTTTTATCAGTTTAAGTAGGAAATGGAAAGAATTGCTGCTGCATTTGGACGCACTCTGAGTAAGCCGCATGATCCATTTTCCCTTCACTTTCATTTTTAAAATAATAATAAACTTTTAATAAAACCGTTAAATATTCATTCATTTTAATTACTGTTTAGTCCAAACAAGCTGACCAGAGTGCCCCAGCAACATATAAACAATGCAATTAAACAATTTCACTTTAATTAGGAACATTTCACCTGCTGCTGCATAAACCTGAACTGGTCACCTGCTTGTGCGTAATCAGATGTCTCTATGGAGATTGCTAAAGAAGCTATAATAATCGGCACTTCTGACCACCACCAACACAGGCAAATCGAGTGAAGTGTCTTGCCCGAGAACACAACAGCAGAATACCCCTGGTGGGAGCTGGAATCGAACCCACGATCCTCTGATCATGAGGCATCCCGCTCTACCTCCTGAGCTACTACTGCCCTGTAGAAGTCGAATAAAAAACTAACGATTTAAATAAAAGCAGTTTTAAATAAAAATGTCTTCAGCTGCTTTTTTAGACTGTCAATTCTACATAAAGGAAGTTAATTCCAAAGTCGGGGCGCAACAGCCTGTAAAGAGCCATCACCTCAACTTTTATATCTGGAACTTCTACACCCCGTTCCAGATTATTATGCAAATTAGATTTAAGTGTCACAAAAATTATATTTTTTGGTTTTCAGTTAAACTCATGGATGGCATTGTGTATCTGGGCTCTTTGGATCACTGGAAGAAATGTCAGACACCTGTGACCGTTAGTTTACCAGGTGTGCCTAATTAAAGGATAAACTACTTAAGAAGGACGTTCCACATTATTAAGTAGACCACAGTTGGCAACAAGTATGGGGAAGAAAAAGGATCTCTGCTGCCGAAAAGCATGAACTAGTTATGACAACATTAGACATTTCACCACAACTTAAGCGTGATCACTATCAAGAGATTTGTGGCTGATTCAGAGCACAGACGGGTTTGTGCCGATAAAGGCAAACTGAGGAAGATTTCTGCCACATCCATGCATCAGATCAAGAGAGCAGCTGCTAAAATGCCATTATGTAGCAGCAAACAGATATTTGAAGCTGCTGGTGCCTCTGGAGTCCCACGGACATCAAGGAGGAGTCCTCCAGAGTATTGCAACTGTGCGTAAACCTTCTGTTGGGCCACCACTAAACAGTGCTCACAAGCAGAAACGGCTGCAGTGGGCAGAGAAATACCTGAAGACTCATTTTCAAACATCTCCACTGATGTGTGCCAATGCGACCCTGGATGTTCCAGATGGATGGAGTAGTGGATGGTTGGTGGATGGTCATTGTGTTCCAACAAGGCTGCGACATCAGCAAGGAGGTGGTGGAGTCATGTTTTGGGCCAAAATCATGGGAAGAAAGCTGGTCGACCCCTTTAGGGTCCCTGATGGTGTGAAGGTTACCTCGGCAAAGTATGTTGAGTTTCTGACTGACCACTTTCTTCCCTGGTACAGAAGAAAGAACTATACCTTCTGTAATAAAATCATCTTCATGCATGACAATGCACCATGCTGCAAGGACTACCTCTGCATCAATGGCTGCCATGGGGATGAAAGGAGAGAAAGTCATGGTGTGGCCTCCATCCTCCCTGGACCTCAGTCCAACTGAGAACCTTTGGAGCATCCTCAAGCAAAAGATCTATGAGGGTGGGAGGCAGTTTCCATCCAAACAGCAGCTCTGGGAGGCTGTTCTGACAACTAGCAAACAAATTCATGCAGAAACTGTCCAAAAACTCACAAGTTCAGTGGATGCAAGAATTGTGAAGCTGCTAGTAAATAAGGGTCCTATGTCAGAATGTAACGTGAGCTGTTAAAATTTTTAAAAAGTTCAAATGTTGTAAAAGTGTGATTCAAATAGCTTTTGATTTCAGTAAATATGCTGCAAACACAATAAATGACAATTCTCAGTTCTTTAAGTGTTTTGAAGCTTACTGTGCCTAATAATGTGAACCAGTTCAGTGTGAGTTAGTTATTTAAAGGAAAACTACTGTTATCATTAGGGGATTGGTTCAATAACATTTGAATTGCACGCTTCACAGCTGATAACGAGAATTATTTTGACTGTTGTTTACTTCAATTGTTTAGATTAATGAGACGTTTATCATTTGCATAATCATTTGGAACAGGGTGTAGAAGGTTCTGGTTTGTGGACCTGAGGGCTCAGGTAGGAGCATAAGGCTTTAACAGTTCAGCAACATAAGGAGGAGCTTGGCCATGTAGAGCCCTGTATGTTATAGTAAGGATCCTAAATTGAATTCTAAAGTTAATGGGTAACCAGTGCAGAGACATCAGAATAGGAGTGATGTGAGCTCTTCTGTTTGCTCCAGTTAGGAGCCTCGCTGCAGAGTTCTGGACCAACTGAAGGCGCTCAAGGGCTTTTTTGTTAAAACATGTGAAAAGTGTGTTACAGTAATCTAGACGGGAGGAGATAAAGGCATGGAGAACCATTTCAAGTTCATGTTTTGACACCAACCTTCACAGTTTGGAGATATTTCTCAAGTGATAAAAACAGTTTCTGATCAGCGTTTTTGAGTGGCCTTCAAGAGACATTGATTGGTCAAAAACACCCAAATTTCTCATGTTTGACTTGGCGGCAGAAGCTAAATGACCAAGTTGTTGACTAATCAGAGGAGCCATGCTCTCAGGGACAACGATCAGACATTCAGTCTTTTCAGAGTTTAACTGAAGGAAGTTATCTTCTAGCCAGCTAGTGATCGCTGATAGGCACTCTAGTAGTTCAGCCAGTTTATGGAGCTCAGAATCCTTAAAGCAGCAGTGCAGCTGAATGTCATCTGCATATAGGTGATAGGAGATGTCATGAAAAGCATCAATTATCTGTCCAAGAGGGTGTATATATAATAAAAACAGGAGTGGACCTAAAACAGAGCCTTGGGGTACCCCACAGAACAGATTGGTGGAATCTGACTTGATTTGTTTTATACAGACACTGAAACTCCTGTTAGAAAGGTACAAACCAGTCTAGAACAGTTCCAGAGATTCCCACCAAGTCATGAAGTCTGTTAATTAAGGTGCTGTGATCAACAGTGTCAAAAGCTGCAGAAACATCCAACAATACTAAGACTGTAAATTCCCCGTTGTCTGCAGCCATCATGATGTCACTGGAAACTTTAATCAAAGCTGTTTCTGTTGAATGAGTTTTACAAAAACCTGATTGGAATTTATCAAAACTGTTGTGAATTTCCAGAAAAGTAATCAGTTGATCGGCTACAACTTTTTCTAAGATTTCAGAGATAAAGGGCAATTTAGAAATGGGTCTGTAATTATTAGGCTGAGAGGAGTCCAAACTGGGTTTTTTAAGGATCGGTTCAACAACAGCATGTTTGAAAACAGAAGGTACAGAGCCAGATTGGAGAGATAGATTAATATAAAATCCACAATGTATGTATTTCAGAAAAGAAACTTAAGTTCAGGGCTATCTGAAGCATAAAAAAATGGAGATGGTGCACTTTTGATGTAGTAGATGTCATTTCCAGCATTCTAGTGCATTTAAACTTTTTGTTAAATTGTAATTAATATTTTTCAGCTCACAACTGAAATAAGTGAGATTTAAAACCTAAAAATATCAATGAAATAACATCAAGGTCAACAAATAAAAATAAATGAAATGCCTGGTTGGTTGTTCTGTTTGAATCCAATGGTCTCGTCTGAATTTCAAAAATGTGTTGGAGCATGAACCAAGCTCTGTTTAATGCAGAAAATACTAAAACATTTAAAAATAAATTTCCAATGAAAATGTTGGATGTTTTTTATATTTGATAATAATAATAATAATAATAAACTTTAATCAAAGCTGTTTCTGTTGAATGAGACCAGCTCCGGTGGCCTAGTGGTAAGAGTGTCCGCCCCGGGACTGGGAGATCAGGGTTCGTTTCCCGGTCGGGTCATACCAAAGACTTTGAAAAATGGGACCCAATGCCTCCTCGCTTGACACTCAGCACTAAGGGGTTGGATTGGGGGGTTAAACCACCAAATAGTTCCCGAGCGCGGCCACAGCTGCAGCTCACCGCTCCCCACCATGGGGATGGGTCAAATGCGGAGATGTAATTTCACCAGTGTGTGATGAATACTTGGGACTTTAACTTTAATAATAATACTGTTGTGAATATTGTCAGTGTCACCATTACTGGTATTTTTTGTTACCATTGTTGGTATTCAGTGTTATACCCAATATAACTATGCCACACTGGTTAATCTTTCTACTGTAAAAATTATAACACTTAATTTATCCATCCATCCATCCATTTTATCCTGCTTATCCGGAGTCGGGTCGCGGGGGCAGCAGTTTAAGGAGGGAAGCCCAGACTTCCCTCTCCCCAGCCACTTGGGCCAGCTCCTCCGGGGGAATCCCAAGACGTTCCCAGGCCAGCCGAGAGACATAATCTCTCCAGCGTGTCCTGGGTCTTCCTTTGGGTCTCCTCCCGGTTGGACGTGCCCGGAAAACCTCACCAGGGAGGCGTCCAGGAGGCATCCTAATCAGATGCCCGAGCCACCTCAACTGGCTCCTCTCGATGTGGAGGAGCAGCGGGTCTACTCCGAGCCCCTCCCGGATGGCCGAGCTTCTCACCCTATCTCTAAGGGAGTCCAGCCACCCTGCGAAGAAAACTCATTTTGGCCGCTTGTATCTGCGATCTCGTTCTTTCGGTCACTACCCAAAGCTCGTGACCATAGGTGAGGGTAGGAACGTAGATCGCCCGGTAAATTGAGAGCTTCGCCTTTCGGCTCAGCTCTCTCTTCACCACGACAGACCGGTACAACGCCCGCATCACTGCAGACGCAGCACCAGTCCGCCTATCGATCTCACGCTCCAACCTTCCCTCAATCGTGAACAAGACCCCGAGATACTTAAACTCCTCCACTTGGGGCAGGACCTCGCCCCTGACCTGGAGAAGGCATTCTACCCTTTTCCGATTCAAGACCATGGTCTCGGATTTAGAGGAGCTGATTCTCATCCCAGCTGCTTCACACCCAGCTGCGAACTGCTCCAGCAAAAGCCGGAGATCACGTTCTGACGAAGCCAACAGGACCACATCATCTGCAAAAAGCAGAGACCTGATCCTTAGGCCACCAAAACGGATCCCCTCACCACCTTGGCTGCACCTAGAAATCCTGTCCATAAAAGTTATGAACAGAATCGGTGACAAAGGGCAGCCTTGGCGGAGTCCAACTCTCACCGGAAACGAGCCCGACTTACTGCCGGCAATGCGGACCAAGCTCTGACACTGGTCGTACAGGGACCTAACAGCCCGTATCAAGGGGCCTGGTACCCCATACTCCCAGAGTACCCCCCACAGGGGCCCCCGAGGGACGTGGTCGAACGCCTTCTCCAAATCCACAAAACACATGTAGATTGGTTGGGTGAACTCCCTCGCACGCTCCAGGACTCCCCCAAGGGTATAGAGCTGGTCCAGTGTTCCACGGCCAGGACGAAAACCGCATTGTTCCTCCTGTATTTGAGGTTCGACTATCCGACGGACCCTCCTCTCCAGAACCCCTGAATAGACCTTACCAGGGAGGCTCAGGAGTGTGATCCCCCTGTAGTTGGAACACACCCTGCGGTCCCCCTTTTTAAATAGGGGGACCACCACCCTGGTCTGCCAGTCCAGTGGGACTGCCCCCGATGTCCACGCAATATTGCAGAGCCGCGTCAACCAACGCAGCCCCACAACATCCAGGGCCTTAAGGAAATCCGGGCGGATCTCATCCACCCCCGGAGCCTTTCCACTGAGGAGTTTTTTGACCACCTCAGTGACTTTGGCTCCAGATTGGAGAGCCCAACCCAAAGTCCCCAGACTCTGCTTCCACACTGGAAGACGTGCCGGTGGGATTGAGGAGGGTCTTCGAAGTACTCGGCCCACCGATTCACAACGTCCCGAGTCGAGGTCAGCAGCACACCCTCCCCACTGTAAACAGTGTTGGTAGTGCACTGCTTTCCCCTCCTGTAGCGCCGGATGGTGGACCATAATCTCCTAGAAGCCGTACGGAAGGCTTGTTCCATGGTCTCACCAAACTCCTCCCATGCCCGGGTTTTTGCCTCCGCGACCACCCGAGCCGCATTCCGCTTGGACTGCCGGTACCTATCAGCTGCCTCCGGAGTCCCACAGGTCAAAAAGACCTGATAGGACTCTTTCTTCAGCTTGACAGCATCCCTAACCACTGGTGTCCACCAGCGGGTTCGGGGGTTGCCGCCACGACAGGCACCGACCACCCTGCGGCCACAGCTGCGGTCAGCCGCCTCGACAATGGAGTCACAAAACATGGCCCTCACAACACGTTTGGGTCTGCCAGGTCTGACCGGCATCTTCCCCCACCATCGAAGCCAACTCACCACCAGGTAGTGGTCAGTTGACAGCTCCGCCCCTCTCTTCACCCGAGTGTCCAAGACATGCGGCCGCAGATCAGATGAAACGATAACAAAATCGATCATCGACCTGCGGCCTAAGGTATCCTGGTGCCAAGAGCACATACGGACACCTTTATGCTTGAACATGGTGTTCGTTATTGACAATCCATGATGAGCACAGAAGTCTAATAACAAAACACCACTCGGATTCAGATCAGGGGGCCGTTCCTCCCAACCACACCTCTCCAGGTCTCACTGTCGTTGCCCACGTGAGCATTGAAGTCCCCCAGCAGAACGAGGGAGTCACCCGAAGGAGCGCTTTCCAGTACCCCCTCCAGGGACTCCAAAAAGGGTGGGTAGTCTGAGCTGCAGTTTGGTGCATAAGCACAAACCACAGTCAGGACCCGTCCCCCTACCCGAAGACGGAGGGAGGCTACCCTCTCGCTCACCGGGGTAAACCCCAACGTACAGGCACCAAGATGGGGGGCAAGAAGTATGCCCACCCCTGCTCGACGCCTCTCAGTGGGAGCAACTCCAGAGTGGTAGAGAGTCCAACCCCTCTCGAGGAAACTGGTTCCAGAGCCAGAGCCATGCGTTGAGGTGAGTCCAACTATATCTAGTCAGAACCTCTCAACCTCACACACCAACTCCGGCTCTTTCCCCACCAGAGAGGTGACATTCCACGTACCTAGAGCCAGCTTCTGTAGCCGAGGATCAGACCGCCAAGGTCCCTGCCTTCGGCTACCACCCTTTCCACACTGCACCCGACCCCTTTGGCCCCTCCCACGGGTGGTGGGCCCATGGGAAGGGGGACCCACGTCTCCTCTTCGGGCTATGCCCGGCCGGGCTCCATGGGTGAAAGCCCGGCCACCAGGTGCTCGCCAGCGTGCCCCAACTCCAGGCCTGGCTCCAGAGGGGGGCCCCGGTGACCCGCGTCCGGGCGAGGGAACACTGGTTCCATTTATTTTATTCATCATAAGGGGTCTTTGGGCTGCACTTTGTCTGATCCCTCACCTAGGACCTGTTTGCCATGGGTGACCCTACCAGAGGCATAAAACATCAGACAACTTAGCTCCTAGGATCTTAATTTATGTTAACCAGTATTAGGTCAGAAAAGGTGAATTATTATCCTTATTATGCAAATAGCAGTGAAGCATACAGAAAATGTTGTGTAAGTGGGGTGGGATTAAATAAGTCTTCTTCCCACTCCCTTTCAGGCATTCAATACTAATGTCCATTATTTAAAATATTTTGGAGGGTTGTCACCTATACATGGTAAATGCCAATTGCCTGGAATGAAAGAATAAAATCAATAAAATAAAAATAACTAAATGCCAACTAAATAGAAGCTGTGGGCTGGATTAGGATTTAATGATAACAGACCTAGCTGATGGCTCTCCTAATCAGCTAACTGCATTAAAAACCTTTCCACTAACCTGTCCTGTGGTTAGGAGCAGATACAGCGACGGGAGAAAACCATCTATACTGTAACTTAAAATAAACCAAAGTTTTCTCCAAATGTTTCCATAAGTTGAATTTAACATCAATAACATCCTCTTGGGCCATGAAACAAAGAAAGTTTAGCAAGAACGTTGATGAAACAGCAGCATGAGTTATTATTTCTCTGTTCTCTCATCCAGAGTTCTCTCTGTCTCCCTGTTAACTCCTCTGTGTCCCTGAAGAGCAGCAGAGACTGATCAGAGATCAGATCTCTGACAGCTGTCACTCACACACAGCTGGAGTCAGTCCTGTTGACCCGCTCAGCTCAGCTCTCAACAAACCCAAACCAGAACCCAGCTCTCCAGACATCGCATACAAAACCTGTCTTCTGTTTCTTTTTTGTGCGTTCACAGTGTCTAATTCCAGGCGTGACCATTGGGCCAATTACACACAGGTCCATCTCTCTCTCTCTCTCCCTCCCTCCCTCCCTCCCCCGTCCGAGCCCAATTCGGTCCCGTCCATTAACTTAATTAATTGTAAATTCATCAAGGAAAAAAAAATACATTTGCTGATTTATTTTGTACATTGTCTCAGGAAAATGAGCGTGTCTCTCGGTCATTGCGTGAGGCTCCAGAGCTCTGCATCTGGGCGGGGTTTAGGACTCAATTCTGTTGGGTCATTTTGGGTTCGGGTTGAAGTTTTGGACCCATTGAAAACTCTCATCTGTGCGCATGTGTGTGCGTGTGCAGCAGAGCACACTGCAGAGCGAAGCAGAGGAGGTTCAGCGATTGAGTTTTTGACTTGTTGCTCGGGTTCTTTCCACAGATTATTGTGACGCTGCAACTGGGTTAAACATAACTGCATCCTTATCCTAGCCTGGCAAGCCATCCTATATATGTGAATATATAGTCTGGCCACGATCCATTGACGGCTCTCAGTCGTGAGGCGGGATCTACGGTTGTCTTTCAAAATGTCAGCACGCAATTGGATAGCGCTAGGACCAATCAGAGTAACGAACAACGTGACGTAATCACAGCGACGGAAAAGAGGGAGGCAGCAATGGCGTCTAACATCAATGATTTCTGTCGTTTTTGTAAGAAAAACATGTGAATATCAGGTGTACTGGGACATTGCACTACTTTGTTTGATAAAAATAAGAAGCCGCTAAGTATAGCCGACAGACTTACGCACATTGGAGTCTAAATAATCCAATGTTGATGACAAAGCCATTTCAAACCAACGTGGTTCCTGCGTTGCCGCCATGTTGTTTGTGTTCGCGGCCGCAGCTCTGACCTCATCGGCTACTTCCGCTCTGTGATTGGCCCACAATATAGAGCGCTGTGATTGGCCCAACCAAAACTATAGCGAGCTGTGATTGGACAGCCACAGCACTGGATCAGGCTGCGAGGGTTCCAATGAAGCGTACCTAGACCAAACTTTGCAAGGCAAGAATTTGGTCTAGTTCACTAGGTGACAACCCTGTGGTACTCCACAAGTAACTCTAGAGTATGAAAAAGATTTCTCATGTACATGAACAAACTGAAATCTGTCAGATAAATAAGATTTAAACCAGCCTAGCGCTGTTCCTTTGATCCCTACAACATGTTCAAGCCTTTCTAAGAGAATATTGTGATGGACTGTCAAAAGCAGCACTGAGGTCCAACAAGACCAGAACAGACACAAGATTCTTATCTGAGACTGTGAGAATATCATTTGTAACTTTCACTAATGCGGTTTCAGTGCTGTGATACTCTCTAAAACCTGACTGAAATTCCTCAAACAGATCATTAGTTTTTAGATGCTCACATACTCCATTGGCCACTATTTTCTCAAGGACTTTAGATAAAAATGGGAGATTAGATATTGGTGTATAATTCATTAGGTCATCTGGATCCAGAGAAGGTTTCTTAAGTAGAGGTTTAATTACAGCAACCTTAAACTCCTGCGGTACGTATCCATTTACTAAGGATAGGTTAATTCTATCTAAAATGGGGGCAGTAACCAAAGGAAATGCTTCTTTAAATAATTTGGTTGGGATTGGGTCTAAAATACAAGTTGAAGGTTTAGATGAAGCTAATATTTTTGATAACTCTGAAAGCTCAACTGCATCAAAACAGTTCAAACACAGATGAAGTTCTACAGTTACCTCTGATGCTGCCTCACTTACTGAGGAAGAAGAAGTCGTGTTGGGGAGGATGCTGATGATTTTGTTTCTAATAGAATCTATTTTATTAGTGAAGAATTCCATAAAGTCGTTGCTGCTGAAGGCTAAGGGAATAGCTGGCTCAGAGCTAGGATTCTGTGTAAGTTTAGCAACTGTACTGAAAAGAAATTTAGGATTATTCTTATTCTCCTCAATTAGTGACGAATAATATGCAGTTCTAGCTTGTCGAAGCTTATTTTTATAAAGCACTAGACTATTTTTCCAGGAT
>SSNS01000343.1:146654-173199 GCA_006937985.1 Aphyosemion australe
TCATGTCTGGAGAACTCGGTTATAATAAACTCAAAAGTTATCAAAAAATGGTCCGACAAGACAGGATTGTGTGGAAATACTGTTATCTCCTCACACTCTATACCATATGTCAGCACAAGGTCTAATGTATGATGACAGGAGTGGGTGGAGCTATGGATTGTTTGAGTAAAACCAATTGAGTCTAAGATATTACTAAAGGCTACGTTGAGAGGATCACTTTCAATGTCAACATGAATGTTAAAATCCCCCGCCACAATGACCTTATCAGTATTTAACACCAAATCAGACAAGAAATCTGAGATCTGATCCAAAAATTGAGAGTAGGGGCCTGGTGGACGATACAAGACTACAAACAAAAGTGGTTTTAGAGCTTTGCCATCCGGATTAGGCAAACTAAGAATTAGATGTTCAAAAGAACTGTAGCTATTAATTGGTAAGGGACTGATTAATAAATCTGAATGAAAGATGGTTGCTACTCCTCCTCCTCGCCCTGTACTACGAGCAATATGATTTAAATCATTAGAAGGAGTGGACTCATTTAAACTAACATAGTCCTCTTGCTGCAGCCAGGATTCTGTGAGACAAAACAGAGAAATCTGATTATCACAAATCAAATCATTAACTAATAAAGTCTTTGAAAAGATAGATCTAATGTTCAATAAATCACATTTAATTGTTCTAGTTTTCTGTTCAGTAGAATTTGTTATTATTTTTATGAGATTTTCATGATTTGCTCTATTAAGCCTGATCTTTAATCTGTTTGATTCTGGCCGTGGGCAGGACACTGTCTGGATGGGGGAGTGGGTGGGTAACAGTACAGAAGCTGCAGAGGGGAGGGTTAAACTACGACTCTGCTTCCTGGTCTGGACCCTGGGTTGTCAGGGAGGACTAATAAAATTGGCCATATTCCTAGAAAGAAGAGCTGCACCATCCAAAGAGGGATGGATGCCGTCTCTTCGGATCAGACCAGGTTTTCCCCAAAAGGTTTTCCAATTATCAATGTAGCCCACGTTGTTTTCGGGACACCACCTAGACAACCAGCGGTTGAAGGACAGCATGCGGCTAAAAATGTCGTCGCTGGTCCGGTCAGGCAGGAGGCCAGAGAAAATTACGGAGTCCGACATTGTTTTGGCAAACTTACACACCGAAGCAACATTAATTTTAGTGACCTCCGATTGGCGTAACCGGGTGTCATTACCGCCAGCGTGAATAACAATCTTACTGTATTTACGCTTATCCTTAGCCAGCAGTTTCAGGTAGGATTTAATGTCGCTCGCTCTGGCCCCTGGCAAACATTTGACTATGGTTGCTGGAGTCTCTAATGCCACATTTCTGACTATGGAGCTACCTATAACCAGAGTCGGCTTCTCAGTGGGTGCGTCACCGAGTGGGGAAAATCTGTTTGAAACGTGGACGGGTTGGTGGTGTCCCACGGGCTGGGTTCTATGCTTCTTACGTACAGTCACCCAGCCGGCCTCAGGTCCCGGCTTCTCGGGTTCTACTGGAGGACCGCTACGGGGTGTTTCTGATCTAGTTAGCCCCGCGCTAGCTAAGTAGCTACGGCTATCTACAGGTTTTTCAACAGCGCGGAGCCGGGCCTCCAATTCCGACACCCTCGCCTCCAAAGCTACAAAAATGCTACATTTATTACACGTACCATTATCACTAAAGGAGGCAGAGGAGTAACTAAACATCTGACACACAGAGCAAGAGATAGGAGACGGAGAGGGAGAGACAGAAGTAGCCATAGCCGCGCCGAGGCTAAGCTAACTAGGCAAACAACCTTTCACACCAAATAAAACTGCGTGCGAACTCAAAGGGTTCCATAAACGCTAGGTGCAACAGGAAATGTGTGTTTTCGCGTGCTTATGTACTACAAGAACTCAAAAATGTCTCAGTACAGAGAAATCAAACCAATTTTAGCAAGCCACAAACACCGAACAGCTACACTGAGTGCAAACACTGAAACAGGAAGTGACGTAATGCCTTACCGCAGGTTCAGCCAATCAGTCTCTGCTTCCAGCTTTACAACAGCATAAAGCTGACCAAAGTGCTTATCAAGCCAGAACAAATACAGTAAAAACAACGGCAATTTGCTAAAATGCTGAAAATAAGTTACGATTAAACACTCATAATAAAAGAAATAAAAACAAGTAATTCAAACTGAATTAAAAGCAACTAAAATCAGATGCACTCTCACACTGCATTAAAAGCGACTGAGAACAGATGAGTTTTTAAAAGCGAGGTAAAACCAGACAATGAGGGAGCCATCCTAATCTGAATTGGCAGGGTATTCCACAACCTTATGGGCTGCTACTGTGAAAGCTCTGTCACCCCTGAGCTTTCGCTTTCGGCACCTCCAGGAAAAGCTGGTCAGCCGACCTCAGGGACCGAGACAGGGCGTGAGTAACTAAAAGCTCAGAGAGATACTGCGGGGCAAGGCCATGGAGAGCTTTAAAAGCCAATAAAAGCACCTTATACTGAACCCTAAAATCAACAGGCAGCCAGTGCAGGGAAGCCAAAATTGGGGTGATGTGATTTCTTTTTCTCGAACCCGTCAATAGGCGTGCTGCTGGATTTTGCACCATTTTGAAGACGGGAGAGATGAGATCTTTTTAACTTTGGTTCTTTTTAAAACACAGGTAGGAAATCTTATTACCTTATTATGCTGACGTTTCGGCCATCGCTGTGGCCTTCTTCTGAGCTAAGCTGCTAATGCAGCTTCACTTCCGCTTCCGTTTATGTGCGGGCAGCAGGGGACGATGTCGCCCCCTGCTGCCCGCGCTTTCCTCCTTGATGACGCAGTCCCATGCGTGGTCCAACGTGTATACCCCGTCGTCCCTGTTCATGGTCCTGGGTCCACGTCTCCTTATTTCGATAGCTTCCTTTATCCATCTCTTGTATTTCTGTTGTTCAGTGTTGACAATCCTTGTTCTGTCCCAATCCATGATGTGGTTTTCTCTGGTGCAATGATCTGTGACTGCTGATTTCCTCAAATAAAGTTATGGAAGCGATATGTAGATGATATTTTGGAGATCATACCTGAAGGACAAACAAAAACATTAACAGAGCATTTAAACAACATAGACGACACAGGAAACATAAAATTCACATATGAGCAAGAAACAGAGGGCAGTATCACATTCATGGACATGAGGATCAGCAAAATACAAGATGCAACGCTTATAATAAATACATACAGAAAACCAACACACACAGATCAATATTTACTATGGACATCAGAGCATCCTACTATACATAAAATGTCAGTGATAAGAACGCTATACAACCGAGCGAAAATTATAACAGAAAAACAAGACTGCAATCAAGAAAACAGACACATACACAACTCACTAAGAACCTGTGGATATCCGACATAGGCAATTAGTAGAGGGAAACAACAAACAAGAGCAGAAAGAACAGAACAACCAAAAAGAAAAGAAAACCCCCCCGAAAAACAGGAACCGAAGCCAGTAATAACCCTCCCTTATATCAAAGGAACGACAGAAAAAATAATAGCAACAATGAAAAAATACAAGATAAACACACCAATCAAACCATACACAACAGTTTGAAAAAGACTGGTACACCCCAAAGATAAGATCCCAACAGGAAAAAAATGCGGAGTCATTTATGAAATCCCTTGCAAATTATGCAATAAAACATATATAGGAGAAACAGGACGCAAACTTAACACACAAACAGCAGAACACAGAAAAGAATGTGAAAAAGAGACAAGTAGAATACACACAAGAGCAGTAAGACAGGAAGCAGAGAACACAATGAGGAAATCAGCAGTCACAGATCATTGCACCAGAGAAAACCACATCATGGATTGGGACAGAACAAGGATTGTCAACACTGAACAACAGAAATACAAGAGATGGATAAAGGAAGCTATCGAAATAAGGAGACGTGGACACAGGACCATGAACAGGGACGAAATGGTATACATGTTGGACCACGCATGGGACTGCGTCATCAAGGAGGAAAGCGCGGGCAGCAGGGGGGCGACATCGTCCCTTGCTGCCCGCACATAAATGGAAGCGGAAGTGAAGCTGCATTAGCAGCTTAGCTCAGAAGAAGGCCACAGCAATGGCCAAAACGTCAACATAATAAGGTAATAAGATCTCCTACATGTGTTTTAAAAAGAACCAAAGTTAAAAAGATTAAAGCACATTCACAGAATGAACGTACCGAAGATGATTAAGGGAGAGATGAGACTGAGGGAGACCAAGGTACAGTGAGTTACAATAGTCAAGGCGTGACGTAATAAATGAATTTTTGAGAATTGCTGTCTCAAAATCATGTTTTGAGGGCAAATGCTTAACCTTGGCAATCCTCCTTAAATGATAAAAACTTGCCTTTGTTACAGCACTGATTTGCTTGTTCAGAACTAGGTCACTGTCAAGCAGAACTCCCAGATTGGTCGCTACAGGTTTCAAAAATGGGGCCAATCGACCAAGGTCAGCTGAACAACGCGCATTGGACACACTGGGAGTAACAAGCATGACCTCAGTCTTATCATTATTGAAATGAAAACAATTAGCTGACATTCAAAATTTAACCTCATCGAGGCAGTTTAAGAGAGGATCTAATGAATTAGGCAGGCCACATTTACTGGGAATGTAAACTTGGGTGTTGTCTGCATACAAGTGGAAAGAACACCCATGTTTCCTAAAAATAGAACCCAGAGGCAGCAAATAAAGGGAGAATAACAGAGGGCCAAGCACAGATCCTTGAGGAACCCCGCATAAGAGAGGGGAATGAGATGACGTAAAGCCACCTAGAGATCTAATATTCAATAAACCACATTTAATTGTTCTAGTTTTCTGTTCAGTCGAATTTGTTTTTATTTTTATGAGATTTCCATAATTTGCTCTATTAAGCATGATCTTTAAAGTTAAAGTCCCATTAGTCATCATCACACACTGGTGAAATTACATCTCCGCATTTGACCCATCCCCGTGGTGGGGAGCGGTGAGCTGCAGCTGTGGCCGCGCTCGGGAACTATTTGGTGGTTTAACCCCCCAATCCAACCCCTTAGTGCTGAGTGTCAAGCGAGGAGGCATTGGGTCCCATTTTTTCAAAGTCTTTGGTATGACCTGACCGGGATTTGAACCCCAATCTCCCAGTCCCGGGGTGGACACTCATAACACTAGGCCACTGGAGCTGTGAACATAATTTAAACTGGATTATTGCCAACCTGTACATAATAGACATGCCACCATTACATTGTTAGCTGTAAAAATTTAATGTTATTAACAGTAGCTACTGAACATGTTAATGAAATTTTTCCATAAAATATGAATTAAATATAAATCAGATGGGAAAGAGGGAACTAGATAACACCAGTCTGACATTTCAGCCTCATAATTTAGTTGTTTTATTTTATACTTTAGCAGCAGACCACAGTATAATTTCACTTGAAACGTTGTCAAATAGACTATTTGATTAATCGACAGATAATTCAATAAAATATTCCATAGCTGTAGCCCTATTTCAAACCTCTAACAGAACAGAAAAACAAACCATGCGAACAAGAAGAAACAAAAACACAACCTGCACCAAACCAACGTTTGAGAAGGGAAAAGTTAACAAGTACAACACGGCAGTGTTGTGCCCGAACAAGTTCATTGAATGATCGTTTGTGAAATTGTTGGGTTTTTTTTCTGAACGTAAACTGAACTTGCTTGTAGTTTGCTTAATGAACTTTAAAGTGAACGGGGGTATGAACGGCTCCAGATCTCCACAGACCTAAAGCCTTAGCTAAAACATCCTGTTAGCCATATACTTTATAAAAAGTAGACCCTGCAAATGCGGCTGCCATAGACAGTAGCGGTCGGTGTGGCATCTCCTCTTCAATGTCTATGCTGTGGAGAACGGACCTCTGTAATGAACAAGTCTACACTAATTTGAATAAATGAAAATATATATATTTTTTATTTACACTGACAAATAAACATGTCTGAAGATTTCAGAATCAGTGTTACTGCCAAGTACGTGAGTGACTCACATTACCAGGAAGAACCAGCTCCGGTGGCTTAGTGGTAGAGCGTCCGCCCCGGGACTGGGAGATCGGGGTTCGAATCCCGGTCGGGTCATACCAAAGACTTTGAAAAATGGGACCCAATGCCTCCTCGCTTGACACTCAGCATTAAGGGGTTGGATTGGGGGGTTAAACCACCAAATAGTTCCCGAGCGCAGCCACAGCTGCAGCTCACCGCTCCCCACCATGGGGATGGGTCAAATGCGGAGATGTAATTTCACCAGTGTGTGATGATGACTTGGGACTTTAACTTTAATTTGCTTTGGTGGTTGCTTGTTATTGTGTTTTCATTATGCACTACTAGTGTTCGTCAATGTGTTTAAGTAATTATAAGAACTACTTTTGGTTTTTAGAGATTATAACAGAATTTTATGCCAGTGCTGCAAGTTTTTGTTGTGTGTTTTTAGGTTTTATTTGTTTGAGAATCAGGATCTTAGTTCACAGACAGAAACGCTGTGAGTCACGTGTTGGCAAAAATCCTGCAGCTTTAGGTGTAGGTCATTTATTTTTTGTTGGTAATCAGACTGATCATAAAGTACCTCCAAGATTTAATTCCAACTGAATTCCGTTCCCTTCTAGCTGTGGGCCAACAGAGGATGAGCTGCTAATGCATTTAGTACATGTGCATAGGAGATCTGCCAGCACTGACTTTGGACCTCACATAGTGCAGAGACCCTGACTCCTTTCCATCCTGCGTTTATTTGAACTAGAATCATGGCATCCATCAGGTTATTAATGACCATGGTGGTAATCGGGAGGTTATAGACTTAGCGCTACTTGTGTGATTATTTAAACAAGGCCTTGAGGTTTTGTCTGGCCACACACACAGGAGACACAAAGTTTTTACTAACTTCTTCAACTTCCTAAGCAATCAACAGCCCTTTTGCTCTTAGACATTGTTTGACATTCCCAGTTTTTGACACTTTGAACTTGTCTGTGTAATTGATAATCAGTTATCACAATGTCTCTCTGCTCTGTTCATTTGCAGGCCACCAGAGTTGGCGTACAAGTATGGCAACCTCAGCAAGGGGGCGTGTAAGCCAGGATATGCAGCAGCCAAGATGACCACCATCTATCCAAAGTGAGGAGGGTTCGCTTGTCTTTCATGATACTTTTTCATAACTAATTTGGAAGTTAATACATTTCTATGATTAAATAAGTATTATATGACAGAAATGTATTCCAGTGGGAGAGAAGCTTTAATGGCACATACCAGGATACATGATGTCATCCTTCAGGCAAAATGGGCCTTAAGGGATTTTAGTCAGAAATCAAGAAGCTCCCACATACTTGTCCAATCTGATCTCAGTTTCAGTGCTTATTTATGAACTTCTCCCCCACCACAGAAACTCAACTGTGTCCTTGTTATTGCCCTGGTACACAATAGAACCTCTGTCACTTGAGTACAAGGTCCCACATCTTCTCCCTGTCATATCATGGAGCTTTGGAGGCTTTCTTCATGGGTGACACCAACTTCCTGTCCTGACTCATTATGAGCGTTCCGGTACCCAGCCCACATGGTCTTTACAATCCTTCATAGATCTCTTTATCTACTGGGTCTTTTTATTTTTCTCTTCCCCTCTGGGCCTCTATTTATTGCACATCTCAACTTGATCTATAAGTCTTTGTCCCATTGACATTCCTGAATCCAAGTTAGTGCAATTTTCTGCATTGATGAACAAGACCAGTGGGACTTCAAAGCCTGCTTGACTTAGTTATGGGACAAACACATCACAGACTTCCCTTCCCTTTTAAACTTAAGTTTGTCCCCTAAAAGTGCACATTAATGAAATGTTTAGTAGGGATGCACCGATGTCGATACCACCATCAGGTATCAACCCGATACCATGTGTGTGTTTTTTTTACTCGTACTCATAAAAACTACCCCGATACTACATAACCAATACTGACAACGTGGGTCTGCCGTGGTGAGTGTTGAACGGACAGCAAGTGTCCACTGAGATTTTCTTTGCCTGTTTAGCCTGGCTTCTACTAGTTCAAGCCCAGTTCACTTGGAAGGTTTAGCTCACTAATGGCACTTACACACTAGCACCGGCTCCACTCCTCTCCGCTCTGCTCTGCTGGCCACGTTGGTTCCACACTGCCTTAGTAATGCGGATGTAGTTGAGCACATGGCCGGTCTCCAAAATTGATGCGAAAGATTGGCGCGAAGATATCAGTGATGTCATTAGCGCATCTCCGAGCATGTGGGCGTGTCAAAGAAGCGCGGAGAAGTCCGAGGTGTTTTCCTTATTAAACAAAGACGTTCTGAGCAGTCTTGTGCTTTGGAGACTCTTTGCCCTCTGATATTAAATCCTGCTTTCCTGGGTGTGGCAGCCTGGCAGCAGGGTGTGTGTGTGTGTGCGCTCCTCACAGCAGACAGAAACAGAGAAAAACGGCTTCAGTCAGAGGCTTCTTAATTCCTCAGCATCCATGAAGCGTGCATGTGGAAGCCCCCGCTGGCTGATTCTATCCGCTAATCGGAGGCTCCCCCTAACTGTAGGCGTGAATCTGAGCCGAACCAATCAGTCAGCAGTAGGTGTGTCGGCCCGGTTTTGGCCCAAGGCAGAACGCCTTGGAAAGAGGGCTGAAAACAGGTCTGGCTCGGCGCCAGAAATTCCCGGGCTACTCGGATGTAAACACAATATATGCAGACCCGGCTGTGCGGAGCCGGTGCTAGTGTGTAAGTGCCTCTAGGTGTCTCTCTCCTAGAGAGCAATATTGACAGAAGTTAAGTGTTAGCTAGCTTATGGTTTTCCTGCTGTTGTTCAGAGATTTGATCAGGTTGCCAACTTTGCCAGAATTCACACAACTGGATTTATAACATTGTGTGACAACGGCGTTCACCTTACATTGGAGCTGATTAAAAAGCCTAAAAAAGCCCAGGGCCCTCATTTATGTGCATATTTCGTGCGTGGGAACAATTTTACGCATTGTGTGGTATTTACCAATTTCTACTTGTGCGTGTTTTAATTAAATTAAATTATTTTGTCCTTGTGAAGCGCCTTGTGATTTTGCTTGAGATGCGCTATATAAAAGATTGTTTCTTCTTCTTCTTTTTATTATTATTATTATTGGAGGATTGACTGTACATGCATTCTAAATTTCATTCGTAGGAGGGAATATAGGAACATTTGATAAATGAGGGCCCTGATCTTTATCAGTGTTGCTGGCTGGATCACCGGGTTCAGCTGCTACTCTCACACCGAGGCGGGGTAGATATCTCATAACTGCAAAGCTCATTATGTTACATGAATAACATAATTTGCACATACATTAACTTACCAGAACTGCCTCGGATCTGACTTTAAAACATACCTATAGAAGTGGAAAGTAACAAATTACATTTACTCGCATTACTGTAATTGAGTAGCTGTCTGTGTTAGTTATATGAAAGTAATGAACGAATCGTTCAACACTCGAGTATCATTTTACTGACTCATGAATCACGAGTTACAATCCCAACTGACTCATTTACTGACTCGTCCCTGTTACTGTTAGCAAACTAGTTTCATTAGTAGAGATATATCTAGCTTATCATTAAAATTGACCTTTCGCCGAGCCCCGCCCCCCTTAGTTACTGTTGCCAACTCCTACAATAAGTGGATCAAATACTGCAGGTCCGCAGATTTCCACGATGGAAAGAAGTAGACAGATGCATGTCAGCGACATTTTTTGGAGCAATTCCTCCTCAATATCATCCAGATCGAGGCAAAAGGGTTACAGTATGCAGTGGAGTGATACATTAGTGTCGGCTCTGCTGAGCGAAGGGTAGCAGGGAACAAGAAGTTGGGAGTTTGGGAGAAGGTCCGGCGTCCGGGGACGCGTGGATCAGTGAGCGGTGGCGGTGATGCGGTGTCCCTGTGAGCTGTCAGATGTCAAATGATCTGAGCTGCAGGCAGCTCTAACGGAGAAAAGCTCCCGGCGCTCTGCATCGCTATCATCTCAGCTGAGTCTGTTTATAAAATGTAACTTTTTATGCCCGTGTTTATTTTCATTTTTAGTTCCCGGCCGGAGCTCGGCATTAATTCATCACGTGATCATGACACCACCCGCTGTTGCGCCAAGGCTTAATGTGCGTTTATAAGACACACAGTTGAGGTAATATTACGCTGATTTGCCGGCACGGTGTGTCTAATAAATGGTCTTGAATAGTCTGGGGCGGGGGGAGCACTCATGCTTGCTGGCTGAGCTCGATGAGGAGGTTCTGAAGAGAAACGAAGGAGACACGACTACTATCGAGGCTAATGCTTAGTAGTAAATTAGGCTTAGCTTCATCATTTTGTTTGGAGTTGTCGGATAGTAACGGTTGCTATGATGTGTGATTGGACAATAGCCGTTCTGGGGGCGGGGCCGGCGAAAGGCTAATTGTGGAAAAAAATAACAGCCAGTTTCTTAATAAAAGCATTTTCTTACCTGATCTGGGCTGGAAGCTCATTAGTTCCCAGTAGCATCGCTCTGCTAACAGCACGTTTGACTCACCCCTTCCCTTCCTGAAAGCTAGCTTAAAATGAACGAATCACTCAGTTCCTCCGTAGCTGGCCTCACTCAGAGGACAAAGGACTCACTCACCCCCTCCTTCTCGGGTTTCAGCTCAAGCTCCCAGTACTACGTACAACTCACCTGTGAGAGCAAAGGTAGGCACAATATATAATAAAGTATTACCGTTGGAACAATTGAGATGTCCTTTTATCTTAAATATGAGTTATTTTTGTCAGCCTGTCTTTATACCTGGAAATGAAACAGTTCGTTTCAGTGAAGCTCTGAAAAAACGCGCCTACTTAGAAACCTACTACTTAGGCCAATCACCTGGTGTATTGACTATGGTGGTCTAGTGGTTAAAGCATCTGCCTTTCATCTTGTTTTGCCAGGTCCTGACGCCGGTTCGACTCCCGGTGTCAGCAGTAATTTATGTAGCAGCTGAAGCAGATTTCATTTATTTATATTTTAGTTTAATTGATTATTTTCTGCTAAATATTTAGCGTCTCTAAAGATCTTTGAATTTGGTCGTTTCCAAGCAGCTCTTTAGTTGATTTCCTCTGCTCACCTCACATGGACTCACACTGGCTACAGAAACAAAGATGAGTCCTGATATTTTAAACAGTTTACCAATAAAGGGTTGGAAACAATACTGTCAAATCGGGAGTCAAACTGTTGTAAAACAGTATGGAGGCAGGTGCTTTACCACTGGGCTACACTAGTCTGTTACAAACATCAGTCCCCTAACACACATGTCCTGTGCTGATATCACGTGTCTTTGTGGACAGGACTCATGGTTTTTACGGCGGTGTTTTGTCCCCAATGCAGAAGTAATTAGTCAGAATATCCACTCTGGGCATTAGTGGCCTACTTCCAGGGGAGGTGGGTTTCAGAGCCGAGACTAGCTTCATGGGGAGGAGAAAGGCCTGATGATGCACTTGGGCTACTTTGTCCCATCAGCAGGCAATAACTTAAATTAGAAAAATTTGAAGCTGAGGCAGGAAAATTCATGAATGCAGCCAAAAAGAGGTTTGGGGGTATTTTTCATGAGAAAATAATGTCACACGTTTTCTTTCGCTTCCTCCAAATAGGTAGGAGCCTCCTATTAGATAATTACTGCATGGGTGATTATCTTTTCGTCTGGCAACAAGTTATTGATACACACCATGTCACCAAACAACACAGTGACTACCTGGAGCCCTATAGGCCCACTGACTGATTCCAAGATTGTAAACACCTGTGATGCTAATTAGTGGACACACCCTGAATTAACATGGCCCTTTGGTCACATTATTTTCAGTCTTTTCTAGGGGTACCATCATTTTTGTCCAGGCTTGTTCCATGAGTTTATTTTTTTAAATATAAATTCAGCATCTGACATTCATTGGTTAAATTTCATAAAATTTTTATTTATTACTTTTGTCAGATTTAAGTTATTTCGGTGAACATTGTGGGTTTTTCTTTCATTGACCAAAGGGTACCCACAATTTTGTCCACGTCTGTATTTATAGGCCTAATAAATTAATAAAATTGCACTTTGCAGTGTCTGAACAGAATGAGAGACACGTGCATGGGCACCACCTCTTAACCATGGGGTGTATGGCTGTACACTTTTATAATGAGGACGTTAAACAGCCACACTTTTCCCGCAGGACACACATGCTTGTGCCCCCACCCCATTGTCACGATGGAGACCTAAGAGTGGTACACGTTGCCCCCCCCCCCCCATCCCCCGCGGTCTCCCATAATTTGACAGGTGTGGATGTTTACTTTATCCACACTCATTATGTTAGGTTGAGAATCTTCGTTTCCAATCAATTATGACTGAGTTTCATAACCTCTTACCAAAGCCAACTTACATTTTCCACACTTTTAGACTCACAGAAACCAAGAGGCTTAAGATGAGTTTCATGCACACATCCACAACACTTATGTTGCAAGCCAAATTTTGTCCCGAGAGTCATTCCAAACATGTTCAGAATTCCTGTGACAAAAGAGCGTGCAGTGGAATTAAAACCCCTCACAGACAGCAGCTCCAGGACCAGTGAGATGCTGTCTGAAGGTTTTATTTCTGAACATGTTAAGAAAACATTCTGTCCTCATTGCGTTTTAAAGGGGACATATCATGGAAAATCCACTTTTATAGCCCTTAAATACAGTGTGTTGTGCATTTTAGGTCTCTAGGTGTGCACAAAAAATTAAATTAATCACATTTAGATGTTTTAGTGTACAGCTTTGGTCATATTTTTCAACCTGTTCAGTTTTTGCAAATTTCTGTTACATTTTGTTCATCACGGTAACTGCCAAATATGGGCATGGACTTCCAGCTCAACCGCCATTTTTTTCTTCTTGCTAAGATTGTTGTAGTCCAGAAGTCAGGAGTGGAGAGTTCTGAATGTTCGGTTGTTTGATCCACACAAATCTTTAAGTTTTATTCACTTTAAGGATGAGTGGTGTGGCAGTACTTGCAACACTCAAGTTGCTGACTACTGCTAAAAACCATAGAAGTAAGCCGAGTGTCACTGCTACCCAGAACCATATCATAGGGCTTCCTCCAGCTCTACCGAGAAGGACTTCGTCTTATTGAGGAGTCATTTCCTTCTGAATATGGCAGTGTCGGACACAGCAGCAAAGCGGTAAGCTTCATATAACTCTACAATGTCGGCAAACTTTACTTTAGACTTTCATTCATGGAGTCTTAGCTATTGTTTTGATAGCATTAGCATCAAACATGCTTACGTTAGCGCTATGTGCTAGTTATTTAGCACCTACTGTAGATAAATGTGGCTTCAGTTGATCTCATGGACAAAAACATGATCTGCCAATTCTGATCCCCCAGAAAGAGTGGCTAAGTGGACCTCCATCATAAATCATGTGCAAAACATTCACACATCCAGTTTTCCCTTGGTGTTCACATCTACTACGATCTTTGAGAGCTAAAAACAAATGGTTAATACCCAATGAGAATTTTATTATGTTTACTATTTAAACTACTTGGGCAATCAGTATAATTATGTCTTTTTTATAGCAATACCAGCATTCTGCAGGCTGGAGAACCTGCACACCACAAAGAGGATTCTGAAGGATGTTGAAAAGCTCAGCCCTCACCTGGAGACATCAGCTGTAGAAGCCTTCCAGTGTGATTTTGCAGTTTGCACCAAAACTCTCACACTATCTTTTTCCGGGAATTCTGTGCAGGTAAGCAACAGTATGATGTGTGGGTGTAATGCTGCGACCTTTCATATTACCTCAATTTATCATATAGCCATCTCCAACAAACACACTTCCTATTATTATTGTGTTTTAAAGTACACCTCTGGTTTTACTTTTATGTATGCTCAAATTCACCCAGACAAATTACTAAAAATGTGAGTCTTCTTTACGTAGTTGGCAATAAACATGATTCTGAATACCAAAGGTTAGATAATAGTATTCACTTTATTTCAATACTGTTTACTTTTGGTCAGCAATAAAAGGGTCAAAACCTTTCTTATTTCTCATAAAACTTTTGTAATTTTTTTCTTCTTGCTATAAAAGGAAATTATTTTTAAATTATAGTTGAATTTTTGCTCTGAAAGTTAAACGTGTTTTTACTCAGTTTAGTAAAAAAAAAACGAAACAAAGAAACATTTAAGTACATCGCAGTACAGTCAAAAATTAAACATTGTTTAACCTAACCCTAAAACAGAATTAAACATCAAACAACGTTCCTCTCTAATATGTTCATTTGATTCCAATAATTTGAGTTAGGGATGCTCCGATTCGATCACGTGATTTTCAAAGGATCGAAGCGGGGGAAAAAGATCGGATTTCACCTTATGAAACAACAAATGTGACTTTTTAACTCTTTCTTCGCCATTGACGACTTTAGTCCTCATTTGAAACCCAACCGCTCACTGCCATTGACGACTTTAGTCTTCAATCTTTAGTCTTCAGGCGTCGGAGCGAGCCCCCGCACCGTGAGAACAAACATCACGTGTCTAAAGCGGATCTTCATCCGTGTATGTCACACGTCACGTGATCAGGAAGCAGAAAATCAATGAATTAAGAGATCGTTTTGGGACGCTGCTGTGAAAAAAAGTGATGCGCCGAACCGGAAATGCTTCTGCAGCTCACGCTTCGACAACAGATTGTGAAAGAACGGATAACACTAGAAATACAGTGATTCTTCCTGATGTAAGACGTGAGTCTACTCTTTCTTTTGGTAGTTTTGGCGTTTACATGATCATAGAGCACAATGTTCTGTGACTCTTCAAAAAACAGTAAAAAACACTCAAAACCCGCTGGCAGTTAATGAGTTAAATTCATCCAGAGATAGAGATTTTCAAACAGAACAACAATGGCTTAGTTTTAATCTCAACAAGTAGCTCTACATCAGTAGCCTTTGTTTCTTGGATGAAAACAACACCAATATGTCACACAACTTATAGCAGTCGGGGATTCAGACACCATAACATTCAGCTGTTAGCTAGTAGGCTAGGGGCGTAGCAAGCTTCTCAAAAGTGTGGGGGATGTTGAGATTTTTCATACACGCACACACACATAAATATAGTTATGCGTATATTTACACACCCTATACTGTATTACCAGTGTGCATTATCCTGAAATCATTTGAATTATTACCTTTAACGTATTTGGAATGCAATTTTAAAACTAAATAATTTTTTTCTCATTCACTGGGTATTTTTTTTTTACTCATTTTGTACTAAGCTGAAGTTGGTTCCCTTTTTTAGTTTCCAACTCAGAAAGGTCAATTCCCACTAATGTTTCCACCCCCAGTATCTTTAATCTGCTGTAATGATAAAATGTAAAATGTTTTATTTCATGGGTGACCAATCAGAACTCTTGAAATAAATGTACTGTTCATAAACATCAACCTAGAGCTGACAAACAGGTGATAATCCAAACTCACAATAAAAAAATGAAGAAAGTGGCCTTCTTTGAACTAAAGCTTTTACAAATTACCACCTGGAATTTATAGATTCTGCTGTTAATGTAGAATAATCTAATCCAGGTTAGAAGAGTCTAGGTGTTGTAGTTTTTACACTAGACCAGACCTAAGGTGGGTCAGATGCAATAATGTTCTCAATTCTGCATTTTCTGAACTGTCACAAATCAAATGAAGGTTTCACCAATCACAAACTGTTCTTTAAGGACTCTATTAGTTTAAAATGATCTAGTTAAAGTGAGTGTGTGTATTTTACCTCGTGATAGGGGCAGTACATACCTAAATCATTGCAAGCAAGCAGTATTTTTGTGTTCAAGTAAGACTTTACCATTGGATGGCCATTAGGGTCAAAAATCGCTGGGAGTGCAGCCTCCAACAAAATGACAAGCACATCAAACTCCCTTTCATCACTGGCAGCAAGTGAAAAGGTAAATATGTAAAACGTTTATGAATGACAAAAGTTTTGTAACCGTTACAATCAGTAAATGCATTTTGTCCTCACGGGCTCCCGTAGAAGGAAACATGGCGTCTAATATGGCGTTGCCCAGAGACTTAGAACCGCTCCCATGTATTTTAGACCTGATTTTTATGGTTATATGTTACGAAGCCGCCAACATTTTTCAACAACTGGACATCATTTAATTCATTTTCAAAATTTTGATGGATATTTCCAGAGATTAACAGTAAAAGCTACACATTGTCATTTTAAGGAAGAAGAATTTAAGTATTGTAGTTTTTTTAGCAGAGACAGTTCTAATGTGGTCTATAGGTGAAACTCAAAAATTAGAAGATGGTGTCGCCCTCTGCTGTCCGCTCCCTCCTCGCCGATGACACAGTCCCATGCATGATCCAATGTGCAGACCTGCCAACCTGTATACATTTTGCGTAGCAAATACGCAATTTGGCATCTAATTAAGCTGGTACGACTTACCCCTCTAAACTAGCAAAAAGCTGCGGACACGTGAGTTCTGTAGTAAATATGCAAAAGTGGTACTCATGTCTGACAACACGACTCAGCAGCGCGGTGAAGACGTTTAAGCCAATCATCGTAGAACAATTCTGCCTAACATATAGCGTAACACCCCCGCCCCCCTCCTCCCTGTTTCATCCTATGTCCTGCCCGCTGCCTCTCTCTCCGTCCGCCGGTTCCCACTTGCGGCTGTTCTGGCATTTAAAAGGGTAAACTCTGTGTACGTGTGTGTGTGTGGTTCATCACAAGCTCGCTCTCAGGGCGCTCTGCTCATACCACAGGAGAACTACAGCCTCCTTCAGCTCAAACATCTTGGTAGGTTACTCGAGTAGCCAAATTAGTAAAAGTTCTGAGCACTACCCCTAAATATGCCTCATCTCAAAGGTTGCTTGTTGATGTGATTATCTCTTACTCAGAACAAAAGATCAAATTATCACAAAAACTAAAGAAGACGTATCAGATGAAGCTGAAGTTGGTTCTATTTTTAGTTTCAGAGTCAGAAAGAGCAATTCCAACCAGTTTACCCAGAGCATCTTTCCTCTTCTCTAATTATAAAACTACAACGCTTAGACTCTTCAAACATGGACTAGAGTTTTTCTGAACTAATAGTAAATCCTTAAAACAGTTGATGATATTTGAAACATTAATTTGATTTGTGAAAATTCCAAAAAGCAGATTTCAGCACTTTTTTGCATCTACAGGTAAGTAAAGTAGTAAGTAAAGTAAATTTTATTTTTCTAGCACTTATCACAGAAAAATAATCACAAAGTTCTTCATAAAGTACAACAAAACAAAAGATAAAGTCATCATAAAATATTCTTAAAACAAAATAACAGAATATCAGAAAATCAATTAAAATCAGAAAACACAAAGTCATAAAATTATAAAATGATAAAACAAATGAAAGATTATTAAAAAGGAATAATACACAAAACATTTAAGTAAAAGCAGTTTTAATAAAAGAGTCTTCGGCTGCTTTCTAAAGGTGTCCAGACTGTCAATAACACGTAGGGCTAAAGAAAGTTTATTCCAAAGTTGGGGTCCAACAGCCTGGAAAGAGTGATCACCTCGACTTTTATATCTGGTGTTTGGAACTTCTAAGAGGTTCTGGTTTGTGGACATCAGGGCTCGAGTTGGAGCGTAAGGCTTTAACAGTTCAGTAATATAAGAAGGAGCTTGGCCATGTAGAGCCCTGAAAGTTCTAGTCAGGATTCTAAAGTTAATGGGTAACCAGTGCAGAGACATCAGAATAGGAGTGATGTGAGCTCTTCTGTTTGCTCCAGTTAGGAGCCTCGCTGCAGAGTTCTGGACCAACTGAAGGCGCTCAAAGGCTTTTTTGTTAAAACATGTGAAAAGTGTGTTACAGTAATCTAGACGGGAGGAGATAAAGGCATGGAGAACCATTTCAAGTTCATGTTTTGACACCAACCTTCACAGTTTGGAGATATTTCTCAAGCAATAAAAACAGGTTCTGACCAGCGTTTTTGAGTGGCCTTCAAGAGACAATGATTGGTCAAAGACAACACCCAAATTTCTCATGTTTGACTTGACGGCAGAAGCTAAATGATCAAGTTGTTGACTAATCAGAGGAGCCATGCTCTCAGGGGCAATGATCAGACATTCAGTCTTTTCAGAGTTTAACTGAAGGAAGTTATCTTCTAGCCAGCTAGTGATCGCTGATAGACACTCTAGTAGTTCAGCCAGTTTATAGAACTCAGAATCCTTAAAGGAGCAGTACAGCTGAATGTCATCTGCATATAGGTGATAGGAGACAATATGAAAAGCATCAATTATCTGTCCAACAGGGTGTATGTATAATAAAAGCAGGAGTGGACCTAAAACAGAGCCTTGGGGTACCCCACAGAACAGATAAGGTAAAACGGGAAAAGTTAGAATCTGGTGCAAAAGTTGATTTCTTTCAGTAATTGAACCTAAAGGGTGAAACTAATCTGAGACAGACCCATTACATTCAAAGCCAGATATTTCAGCCTTTATTTGTTATAATTGTGATGATTGTGGCTACAGCTGATGAAAACCCCACATTCAGAATCTCAGACAATTAGAATATTGTGAAACGGTTTAATATTGTTGACTAAAAGTGTCACACTCTAATCAGCTGATGAATCCAGAACACCTGCAGAAGGTTCCTGAGCCTTTAGATGGTCTCTCAGTCTGAGCTGGATTACTGACATAAATGGACTTTTGCACCAGATTCTCATTTTTGAGTTTCACCTGTAGACCACGTTAGAACAGGCTCTGCTCAAAAACTACAATACTTAGATTCTTCAGAGCTTAACTAGATTATATTAGACTAATAGCAGAGTCCTTAAAGAACAGTCTTAAAACCTGGATTAGATTATTCTACATTAACAGCAGAATCCATAAATTCCAGGTGGTAATTTGTGAAACCTTTAGTTCAAAGAAGGCCACTTTCTTCATTTTTTTTATTGTGAGTTTGGATTATCATATTAATAACATGTTTTTCAGCTCTAGGTTGATGTTTTTAAACAGTGTATTTATTTCAAGAGTTCTGATTGGTCACCCATAAAATAAAACATTTTACATTGTATAATTAGCCTTTCGCCGGCCCTGCCCCCAGAACGGCTATTGTCCAATCACACATCATAGCAACCGTTACTATCCGACAGCTCCAAACAAAATGATGAAGCTAAGCCTAATTTACTACTAAGCATTAGCCTCGATAGTAGTCGTGTCTCCTTCGTTTCCCTTCAGAACCTCCTCATCGAGCTCAACCAGCAAGCCAGCAAGCATGAGTGCTCCCCCTGCCTGCGGCTGGGCGGAGGTCCGCCTCCCAGACTATACAAGACCCTTTTAGATAAGACACACCGTGCCGGCAAATCAGCGTAATATTACCTCAACTGTGTGTCTTATAAACGCACATTAAGCCTTGGCGCAACAGCGGGTGGTGTCATGATCACGTGATGAATTAATGCCGAGCTCCGGCCGGGAACTAAAAATGAAAGTAAACATGGGTGTAAAAAGTTACATTTTATAAACTCAGCTGAGATGATAAACTGAGCGATGCAGAGCTTTTCTCCGTTAGAGCTGCCTGCAGCTCAGATCATCTGACATCTGACAGCTCACAGGGACACTGAGTCGCCGCCACAGCTCCTCGGATCCACGCGTCCCCGGACGCCGGACCTTCTCCCAAACTCCAAACTCCTTGTTCCCTGCTACGCTTTGCTCAGCAGAGCCGACACTAATATATCCCTCCACTGCATACTGTAACCCTTTTTGCCTCTATCTGGATGATATTGAGGACGAATTGCTCCAAAAAATGTCGCTGACACGCATCTGTCTACTTCTTTCCATCACGGAAATCTGCGGAGCTTCAGTATTTGATCCACTTATTGTCGGAGTTGGCAACAGTAACTAAGGGGGGCGGGGC
Organism: Aphyosemion australe; assembly: GCA_006937985.1. Classification (NCBI taxonomy): domain Eukaryota; kingdom Metazoa; phylum Chordata; class Actinopteri; order Cyprinodontiformes; family Nothobranchiidae; genus Aphyosemion; species Aphyosemion australe. The sequence goes on from SSNS01000343.1 coordinate 166,510, forward strand.
TCGGCGAAAGGTCAATTGCAGCAGGTTAAAGATGAAGGGGATGGAAACATTAGTGGGAACTGACCTTTCTGAGTTGGAAAATAAAAAAGGGAACCAACTTCAGCTTAGTACAAAAGAAGTAAAAAAAAAATTACCCAATGAATGAGAAAAAAGAATCAGAAAATTACATTCTTGAAATATTGCAATATACAAAATAAATTACCATTAAATACATATTAAAATATTTAAAAATTTATTTTGATTCATTATGTATTAAAATAATGGAGTTGCAAAAGTTTGCGAAAAAACCCGCAGAAGTGGTACTCAAAATGTTTTTGAAAACAACTGGAAGGCTTCGCCATGGGTTGTCAGCCACCTTTTGCGAGTTTTTCATGGAGGATTTAGAATAAAAAGCCATAGCCACCGCCCCCCCCAAACTACAAAATCAAACTATGGAAACGCTATGCGGACGACATACTAGAAATCATACCAAAAGGACAAACTTAAAGAACACCTGAACAATATAGACGACACAAACAACATACAATTTACATATGAGGAAGAAATAAAAGGCAGCATAACATTCATGGACATGAAAATAAGCAGACAAAAAGACGGGACCCTGAATATAAACACATACAGACCAATATTTATTATGGACATCAGAACATCCCACCATACATAAAATGTCAGTGATCAGAACATTATACCACCGAGCAAACATAACAGAAGAACAAGACCGTTAACAAGAAGACAAACATATACAAAACGCATTAAAAACCTGCGGATACCCAACATGGGCAATAAACAAAGAAAAACAACAAACAACAACGGAAAGAAAAGAACAACTGAAAAAAAGAACCAAAAATCTAGAAAAACAAGAACCAAAACCAGTGATAAGCCTTCCATCCATCAAAGGCATAACAGAAAAAATAACATAAACGCACCAACAAAACCATACACAACAGTTAGAAAAAGACTAGTACACCCAAAAGACAAGATACCAACAGGACATAAGTGTGGAGTCATATACAAACCCCATGCAAACTATGCAATAAAACATACATAGGAGAAAGCGAACGCCAACTCAACACACGAACAATAGAACATAGAAAGGAGTGTGAGAAGGAGACGAGAAGACACACAAGAGCAGCAAAACAGGAAGCAGAAAGTACAATAAAAAAATCAGCCGTAACAGACCACTGCACAAGATAAAATCATATAATGGACTGGGACAGAACAAGGATCATAAACATCGAACAACAAAAATACAAAAGATGGATTAAGGAAGCGATAGAAATAAGGAGATGTGGACACACAACCATGAACAGAGATGATAGGGTTTACACACTGGATCACGCATGGGACTGTGTCATTGGCGAGGAGAGCGGATAAAAAGAGAAGGAAGTGACGTCACCGACAGCGACTTAGCTCTGAGGATGGTCGAAATGTCAGCGAAGAAAGGTAAAACTGTCTTTTATCTGTGTTTGAAAAAGAACCAAGTGATCTATGAAAGAACACACAGAATGAATGCACAAAAGATGATGTGGGTGTGTTTGGAGGACTTGGTCAGCAGCCTAGCACAGGCATTCTGAACCACCTGTAGACAGTTCAGGGAGGTTCTGCTCAGACAAGTGAAAAGCCAGTTTCAGTAGTTTAGACCAGGGGTTCCCAAAATCGTTTCTTTGAGGACCCCCTTGCCCATGTCCAAGACAAGCCAGGACCCCCAACCCCAACTCCTACAGGCATAAACACGTTAAATGTGATCATTTACAAACTTTATACAGAAATTCAGAGTTATACCTTCTATATGGAGTTCTGATTAGACTATAGGGTGTGTTATTGGGATTTTATAAATGTAATTTTTACAAATAAAATCTTGCTACCTCAGCAAAGACAAAATTGTGGGGACCCCTTGCAATTTTGTGGGGACCCCCTTGGGGGTCCCGACCCCCAATTTGGGAACCCCTGGTTTAGACTACTGCAACTGCGTGAGGAGATGGAAGAAGGAAGAGCGAACAAGAGAACTGACATGAGATTCCAGGGTGAGAGATGGGTCAAAGGTCACACAAAGATTCCTGACAGAGGGTTTGGTGTGAGAAGCAAGCTGACCAAGAGAGTCTCTGACTTTGGGAACCAGCTTGTCTGGGGCACAGATGAGGATCTCAGCCTTGTCTTCATTCAGCTGTAGAAAGTTCACAGCCATCCAGGTCTTAATAGAGTCTAAGCAGCTGTGTAACAGCTGCAGCTTAAGCCTAATTTATACTTGTCCGTCTGCGTCAGTACGGAGACACGCAGCGCCATTTTGCGTTGACGCAAGGGCTCTCGGAAGGGCTCGCGGAGGGTGACGAAGACATGCCCCCAAAAATAATTGTCCGTCGAGAGCCACGGAGAGCGCAAGCTTGTGATTGGTCAGGACGCCACTTCCTTGAAATACGTCAACAGCACCACCACTGCCGACTCAATAAATAAAGAGAGCTGGGAAACACAGCGAGAGAAACACGGAGGGACAGTTTTTTAGCAAAAACTGTGGGAAAGTGTAGGTGTTAAACCTCCCACATCCCCGATGGGTGCGACACCCATGTAGTAGGGTGAGCTAGCGTGTCTCCACAGGAGAGCTAAAATGTCTGTATTTTGGTGGTCTTTTAAACCAGACAGCGAAGGCAGTCTAACAGCCACTTGTAATGTGTGCATACTGAGCATTTAACATGCTGGAAAAGACAGCTGTATGATAAGCAGCCTTCTTTGGCTATTTTCCCTTCAGGCGTCACCACAGTGAATCATCGGTCTGCATTAAAGGTTGAATATGGAACACGAATCCAATCCAATCCAATTATTTCTAGAGCACACTTATACACAGCCAAGGCCGACCAAAGTGATGTACAGTAAAAATAACAAGCATACACAGTAAAACCAACATACAACACAGGAAATGATAAGAGTAGTCAGATGACCATTACCTAATCAACAATAAAAAGTAAAAACATAATAAAAGGTAAACTAGGCCGAATTAAAAGCCAGCGAATAAAAATAAGCCTTCAAGCATGACTTAAAATCAGGGAGAGAGGGGACCATTCTCACTGCCAAAGGGAGTTGGTTCCAGAGACGAGGCGCACAGATTGAGAACGCACATGCTCTTCGAGTCCTCACCCGAACACTTGGGACCTGTATCAGGCTGTGGTCTGCTGACCAAAGGGTTTGACCAGGTATGTAGGGCTGAACTAGCTGAGTCAAGTACACTGGCGCATAAACGAACACCAGGGCGACATCCAGTGTGTGGAGGTTGTAGTCACAGCAATAGAACAAGGTTTCCAGCAGTCGGGGTGCCAGGTTTGCTGTCGATATGTGAAGTGAGCAGCCAGCACAATGTCCAGTGACGACCTGAATTCACTCTGGTTGTAGATCTTTTATGGTCGCTCTTCTTCTGAGAAGGATAACGACATCTTCTGGGCTCAGAAGCAGCTGCTTGACTTGCTGAGTCCGCCATTTTCCAGAGAGCCAGCCTCGATGTGCCGAGCGGACTATTTACCGTATTTGGAAACTCGCAATGGTGCCCTCTACTGGCTGGTGGATGTAAACATAAACCCAGTGTCGTGCCCGTCAAGATAAATATTTGATTATTTTTAAATTAAAATAAAGCTTTTAAAGGAAATACAGTACCTTCATTCTGCACACCTCTAAACTCCCCGTGGAGGTATTATTTTTATAAAAATATAGCTTTTTATTAAATTGTTCCATATTCAGCCTTTAAGTCCCAGTTCTCAGCGGCATCTCTAACAAAAACACGGAGCTAGCCAACAGTGAAAGATACGTTAATAAACACAGAAAAATTGCAGACGGACAGCGAAACGTCTGGGTTTCTCATTCTGCAGCACCTGAGCTGAACGCACCGTTAGCTTCTGGTGTTGTGCAGATAAAAGTTAGCCTGCCTGGCGTGGCACCGCATGCCTGCCTCGTTACGGGAACACGCATCACTCAATAGAGCTGCATAATGAGGACGTAAACAATTTGAAATACGAGCAACTCCGCTACTTTTAAATATATTCATAATAACGTGTTTTTTATCAATGTACTTTCTAAACAAGTGATGTTTTTTGGCAGATAAACTAAGGAAGTGACATTAACACAGAAAGAAAGAAATACCTAAATAATAATAAAAAATAAAAGAAAACTTGGACGTGTTTTCTTGTTTTTCTTATATGCTTTGCTGAAGTAACGGATCGGGACTCCGTATTAGCAGATACTCAGAATCTAATGACTCGGACTCGGATCGGGAGCAAAAAATGTGATCGGAACATCCCTAATTGTTTCATTGAAATATTTTTTGAAAATTGTTAAATAACAGCAACAAAATGTAACTATAAACGGTAGTGAAAAGAACCAACTTTCACAAAGTAGCTTGTAAATAAAATATGTCAACAATGTTGTTGTCTTGTCATTGCAGAATACATGGATCACATGCAGCTGGTCTTCAAAAAAGTTTTCCCAACTCCGTTTGTAGATGAGATAACAAAGATAAACATCCCACCAACCCTCTCATCTGAGTACACCAGACCCGACAAGACAATGGTCGTCTCTGCCTACGTTCCCGCTTCAATCAAGGACCGGTTTGGAGCCCACATCATCAGGAAACACAAGGACAGAACACAAACTTTGTGATCCAGATATCCCCAGCACCAGGACACAGAGAATCTGTATGAACAGTACCTGTAATGGCTGCAACAAAAAGGGGAGGCATGAATAAACGTCCAGTACCATTCAAATAGTTTTGTTTATTCTTTCAATTTATTACTATTTTATGAGTTAGTTGGCTGTGAGATTACTTTTTTATATTTGTATATCAATAAACAATAAAAAATCTTACTGTACAATTCCTCTTAGACATAAGGGTCCAAACTGGGCCTTGTAAACATTTATTGCATTCTGCCGCGAATACACATTGAGGCAGACAGGCTCTAAGCCAGGATGATCCACCATGCATTTCATTTGGCTCGATACTTCCTCCATTCTCGCTTTAACCTAATAAATTGTATTTTATATAGAATGCAGGTAATATTGATCTATATTTTGTAGTAAAACACAGAGACCGTAGGAATTTCGCTACAGCACTGATTTTCAACTTCAGTGGGCATGTTAGAGCAGTTATTACAGGTACACCTAAATATAGAATCAGAATCAGAAGGGTTTTATTGCCAGATGTGTGAGAAATCACAACATTAGGAAATTTCTGCGGTACTTGGTGCAAAAAGAAAGATAAAAAATAAGAGATAAGCAAAAATAAGAAGTAATAATATACTCATGATAAAATAATTTAATATAATAATTAAAAAGTGGCAATAATTAGAGAAGCAGCTACTATATACACAGTGCAGGTACTAATCAGAGTGGATCAGCTTCAGGTACAAACACAACACCGGGTCATGTGACTGGGACCAAGCGACTGGAGTGGGCAGCCCTAGGATTGACATTCATGAGTCCAACAGCAGAGGGGAAGAAACTGTTCTTGTGGCGAGAGGTTCTGGTCCGAATGGATCTGAACCTCCTGCCAGATGGGAGCGGGTCAAAGAGACAGTGTCCAGGGTGAGTCGGGTCAGCTGTGAGCCGACCTGCACGCCTCAATGTCCTGGAGGTGTACAGGTCCTGTATGGAGGGGAGTTTGCAGCCAATGACCTTCTCAGCAGAGCGTACAACACGCTGCAGCCTCTTCTTGTCCCTGGTGGTGGCTCCAGTATACCACACGGTGATTGAAGAGGTGAGGATGGACTCGATGACTGCGGTGTAGAACTGCCTCATCGACTGTGCTGGCAGGTTGAATTTCTTCAGCTGCCACAGGAAGTTCATCCTCTTCTGGGCCTTTTTTATGATGGAGGTAATGGTGGGCTCCCACTTGAGGTCTTGGGTGACGGTGGTGCCCAGGAAGCGACATGAGTCCACCATCGTGATGGGAGTGTCAGACAGGGAGCCCACACATATACACACATTTAATAAAAATATAGGTTTCACATTGCAAGCAAAAAATAAAAACACAAGTAAAATAGTAAGCATTACGCCGGGTGCACACTGAAAGCATCAGCGGCGCAGAACAGTTTACTCGCGATTATCGCTGCTTGCCAGTGCACACCGGGAAAATCTCAGCCGCAGAGCGGCTTCACCACCACGCTCCTCGCTGGACTCTCGAGATCACAAAATCCCTCGAGACTTCAAAGGTCACGATTTGTTTATGACATCTGCCATTAACCCAAAAAGAAGGAAATCACGTGTGACATCACTGTAATGTCATATACACTGCTCACAAAAATGAAAGGAACACTTTAAAGAAACACATTAGATACATCAGATCTCAATATGAAGTTGGATATCTATAAAATAACGACAGGGCAATGTCTTAGGAACAAAAGGATGCCAAGTCTTTTAATGGAAATAAAAGTTTTCAGCCTACAGAGGGCTCAATTGTGTAGACACCCTAAAATCAGAGTGAAATGAAGATGTGGCAGGCTAGTCCATTATTTCAAAAACTTAATTTCTGCAACTCAAAATGCTTTTCAGTATCTTGTGTGGCCCCACGAGCTTGTGTGCATGCTTGACAACGTCGGGGCATGCTCCTAATGAGACAACGGATGGTGTCTTGTGGCATTTCCTCCCAGATCTGTGTGAGGGCATCCCTGAGCTCTTGTACAGTCTGAGGAGCAACCTGGCGCCGCCTAATGGACC
>SSNS01000343.1:173550-205195 GCA_006937985.1 Aphyosemion australe
GGCATTGTCGTGCATTAGGAGAAAACCAGGACCTACTGCATCAGCGTAGGGTCTGACAAAGGGTTCAAGGATTTCATCTGGATACCTTATGGCAGTCAGAGCACCATTTCCTAGGCAGTAGAGGTCTGTGCGTCCCTCCATGGATATGCCTCCCCAGACCATCACTGACCCACCACCAAACCTGTCATGTTGAACGACGTTGCAGGCAGCATAACGTTCTCCTTGTCTTCTCCAGACTCTTTCACGTCTATCACAGGTGCTCAGGGTGAACCTGCTCTCGTCTGTAAAAAGTACAGGGCGCCAGTGGCGGACTTGCCAATTCTGGTGTTCTTGAGCAAATGCCAGTGGAGCTCTACGGTGCTGGGCAGTGAGCACAGGGCCCACTACAGGACGTCGGGCCCTCAGGCCATCTTCATGAAGTCTGTTCCTGATTGTTTGGGTAGAGACATTCACACCAGTGGCCCTCTGGAGGTCATTCTGTAGGGCACGAGCAGTGCTCAGCCTGTTCCGCCTTGCACAAAGGAGCAGGTATCGGTCCTGCTGATGGGTTGTGGACCTTCTACGGCCCTGTCCAGCTCTCCGAGAATAACCGCCAGTCTCCTGAAATCTCCTCCATGTTCTGGAGATTGTGCTGGGAGACACATTAAACCTTCTTGCTGCAGCACGTGTGGATGTGCCATCCTGGAGAAGTTGGACAACCTGTGCAACTTCTGTAGGGTTAAGGAATCGCCTCATGCTGCCAGTAGAGATAATTACTCAAGCCAAAACTAGCACGAGTGGAAAACCAGCCAAAAAAGATCAAGAGGGAGAAACTTGAAATGACCTCCACATGTTAAACCAGTCCTGTTTTGAGGGTTTTGTAATTGTTGCCACTTTAGTGCACCTGTCGTTAAGTCCATGAACACCAATAAGCTGAAAGTGATTAACAATGCCCTCAGCTGCTTAGTCAACCAGAAAATTATCAGACAGGTTTCATAGATTTCATGCCAGGCCCAATAAAAAAAAGTGTTCCTTTAATTTTTGTGAGCAGTGTATAATGTTGTTCCTCTCCACTGCCAGGATCAAAGCCATGAAAAACACACCGCTGCACTTCTCGAACGATGTGATAAGTAAATTAGCCGTGAGGTCACACGTATAGACATAATCTACATAGATATGAAATCGCATCGCTGCAATAGACTTTTATTGTGAAAATTACCGGGCATTTTACACTGAAACCAAGTGTGATTTCCTGTCTAGCCCTATGTTAACTGTGGAAATTGACACATCCCAGAAGCGGCACACGGCAAAAATAGAACCCAATCCTATCTTTCTGGGACGCGTCTGGAAATCGCGGCTGGTTTGTGTCACCCCCATAGACTATAATAGATTCTATTTGAAGCAGCGCCGTTCCGCTGCCGTGCTTTCAGTGTGCAGTAGCCTTGTTTTTCTATGATTGTATATATTTAACAAAAAAACATGGGGAGAAATGTACATTATTTGTGACTAGAATTCTTCAAAATATCAAAAGCATTAGGCTATTTCTTGATGGAGTCTCAAAAGTATAACTAGATCAAACTGTAAATGCATTTTATCTATTTTATGACATCAAGACACCAATACAAAGTAAGAATACTATATATTTTTAAATATTTTTAAATTTTAATCTATATATTTATTTCAGATCTGTAAAACTGCTTTCTGGATTTCCTACTTTTTTACCTCATGAGTTACTTTTGATCCAAGCAGATCAGAGGGCTCTATCGACTGCAAAAATAGCAGAGTGTGCAGTGCGTGAAGTCACCAGGGCACAGGTTCTGAGCTCCGGTGAGGCAGCGCGCTTCAGGCAAGAATAAAAGACAGAAAGTACCGGAGAATATGAGCGGACATGAACGATCGCATGTTAATTATATTCTTTTGGTGGCACCACTTTGAGAATGTTACTGTGTCTGTGCGCAGGACGTAGCTGCCTGGACCGCACGAACGATCAGCGCACTTCGTCCTGGCCACTCAAAATAAGTTGCGGTGTGCTGAGTCCAGAGAAATAATGTAATGTAGGTTGAAACAGGATCTTTTTATGGACTTCGCCGTAATTCAAACCCTGAAGAAAACCCACCACTTGATTCCAGGTTAAAAATGCATTGCAACGCGCATTACTGACTATTGTACGAAGTAAAATATTACCAATGTTTTTTCTGTAATGTGCCTTAATGTAATGCTGCATATTAAAAAGCAATGTATTGCAGTAACTAATTACTTTTGTGATGTGTTACTTCCAATACTGTTGGTGGGTTTAACTTGGTGTACTTTTAATACTTCTGTACTAGACAGATAAAAGCTTCTGTAGAACCCACCAGGGAGGTTCTGCTTTAATGACTTCCTGTAATCAGCTGCATGTGTCAGATCAAAGTTCAGTAAAACATACAGCACCGCTGGGAGCTCACTGATTATTACCACCTTTTGTCCAATTACACACAGGTCAATGAGTGCAATTGATACTGCACTTAGCTGTGTGTGTGTGTGTGCGCGTGCGTGCGTGCGTGCGTGTGTGTGTGTCATGGTTGTTTGAATGAGCAGAAGTTTTTTGTGTGTGTTTTGTTACTCTTTTGATTTAATTATTTCAACAGGATCTTCTGTTGGCTTATTTCTACATTTGTTTAGCAAAATAAATCAATTTTTAAATTCCTAACATCATTTGATCCCAATGGGTGTTACCCATAATTCATTGCTTAGAGAAAACTACTTAACCCCTGACAGTAAGGTCATGTGACTCCCCTTCTAATCATCTCTTTTTTCCTTTTGGTTTGTCGTCTTTGAAGCCCCTTGCCCTGCAGAGACCCATTAATTTTACAACCCCCCTTCCCTCCTCACCCAAAACTGTTTGTGTTGGAGCCTTAAATCAAATGTTGGCAGTGAACTTGAAGTGGCACGGTTATGAAAATATTGCATGTGGGAGATGGACTTTGCAGAGGAAATGAACACAATGCATCCTTCCTCTCAGCCTGTTTTGGGTCCTCTTACTGTTTTTATTTAACATCAAGCAGCCCTGTGTCTGCATTGTCAGGACACTGACAATGACTGACTGTCAGTCAGGGCTCAGGGACTCTGTTATTTATTGGTCCTTTTGGTTCAGAAGTCTTAAGTTTAATGAATCTCCATTTGTTTTGGCAGGACAGAAGTCCCTGAGTATGTCTGCTTCTGTCAGGTGATGTGAGAAGCAGGGAAAGCCAAACAGAGTCCTTCATCCAAGTCTGTTTCTCCTCTCATGCTTTAAAGTGTGAGATTAATGACTGTATTTGAGGCTGTTAGCGGTGCTCGGAAGACGCTGAACCTAACCCAGTAATGTCAGCCATGTTTAGTCACTGTTTCACAGATTCGCATATGTCATGTGAATGTGTGGCAGTGTTATGATAACATGAAGATTCCTGCTGAGAAACACGGGAGTTGTGCTTCTGTGTCCTCCCCTGATTTCCCACTCCTAAATGTCACAGAGAACGTGTGCATTTATGCTTCAGTTCTAGATGACAGCCCCTCAGCGGGGTGTGAGTTGTGTTGCTGGTACAAAGAACAGAACAGCAGTCCTTGTACCTGTTCTAGTGTTCTTTGGAAGTATAGCCATAGAGTTCTGTGTATGAACATATAAAGGGGAACAATAACAAAGACCCTCTCCAGTTCTCTGATATTCCTCATGATATCACAGCAGGTCATGAAAACATGCTTCCATCTTCAGGCCACACTCACACAAGTGGCACACAGCTCAACTTTCTGGACACTTGAAGGTGGAAACATACTTATTGATACTTTCCCCGTAAGAGTAAGCAAACTGCACGGACACTTTAGTGCTTATAGTCAAAGCAGAGAATTTAATTAACTCATTCACTGCCAGTTGTTTTCTGATCAGAAAGCCCCTGACTGCCAGCGTTTTTGAGCGTTTTTACTGTTTTTTGAAGTGTCACAGAACATTGTGCTCTATGATCATGTAAACGCCAAAACTACCAAATGAAAGAGTAGACTCACTTCTTACATCAGGAAGAATCGCCGTATTTCTAGCGTTATCCGTTCGTTCACAATCTGGTGCCCAACCGCCGCTCCAGACGCAAACTCGTAATCTATTGATTTTCCACTTCCTGATCATGTGATGTGTGACATACACGGATGAAGATCCGCTTTAGACACGTGATTAGGGCTGCAACAACGAATCGATAAAATCGATAAAAATCGATAAAAGTCTATTAATAAATGCGTTGGCAACGCTTTTCGTCATCGATGCGTTGTGCAACTTTTTTTCGTGTTGTGCAACCTTTATTTAACAGTCAATGCGCACAGCTGATCTGTAGGCCGCAGCAGAGCAGACCGAGGCAGATCAGAATGAGAAAGCCGTTGTTATGATGAAAAACGACCGACACACTTAGAACATATATGCCGCATGTGCGATGAATAAAACCTTCTGTGTGATAAACTATTTTTAGACGTAGCACTCGTGCGAGATCTTTTCAAGTTTTTTCCCCAACCCCCAGAACTTTATTGAACAAATGTAAGTTATTTGTTTTTGTGTAAGGAAGATGCTTTTTACTGGCGTACAATGTGGTAATCTAGGCACTGTGGAGGAAAATAGAGAAACCAGCAAAGACACAAAGACACAAACGGTCCAAAGTTTGGGATCAAAGGCGCAGCTACGGGTAAGTTGGCTAATGCTAAGCTAGCGGATAGCAGACTCAGAATCAGAATCAGAATCAGAAAGACTTTATTTATCCCCTAGGGGCAATTGAAGAAAAAAACAGCAGAGCAGCATAGCGTTGAAGATAAAAACAGGGCATAAACAAATAATAAAACAGGCAATAAAATGACGTAAAAAAAAAAGTAATAGTAAACAGAATATACAACATATGTACAGTTTTAAAATGCACTGATAAGTGAATAAGTTACTGTGATTGAATAAAGAGGATAAAGTGAATAGAGTGTATAAAGTGTCAGAAGTATAAGAAAGAATGTAGAGTAGTTTGAGTTTGAGGTGTGGGAAATGGTCTTATCGGTTGGAGGTACAAAGCAGAGTGGCTTTGGGGACAAAGGTGGCTCTCCTCCTCTCAGTCCTGCAGGAGATGCAGCGGAGGCGCCGCCCAGAGGGGAGCCATTGAAATGCGGGGTGAAGGATGTGAGAGGGGTCACTAATGATTCTGGCTGCCTGTCTCATGTAGCCTAGTGAACTAGACCAATTCTTGCTTTGCAGAGTTTGGTCTAGGCACGCTTCATTGGAACCCTCGCAGCCCAAACCACTGCTGTGTCTATCCAATCACAACTCGCTATAGTTTTGGTTGGGCCAATCACAGCGCTCTATATCATGGGCCAATCACAGAGCGGGAGTAGCCGATGACGTCAGCGTTGCGGCCGCGAACGCCGCGAACCCAAGCAACATGGCGGCAACTCGGAAAACACGTTCGTTTGAAACGGCTTTGTCATCAACATTGGATTATTTAGACTCCAACGTGCGTAAGTCTGTCTGATATACTTAGCGGCTTCTTATTTTTATCAAACAAAGTAGTACAATGTCCCAGTACACCTGATATTCGCGTGTTTTTCATACAAAAACGACAGAAATCATTGAAGCTAGACGCTATTAAAGCCTCCCGCTTTTCCGTCGCCGTGATTACGTCATGTTGTTCGTCACTCTGATTGGTCCTAGCGCTATCCAATTGCGTGCTGACATTTTGAAAGACAACCGTAGATCCCGCCTCACGACTGAGAGCCGTCAGTGGTTCGTGGCCAGACTATATATTCACATATATAGGATGGCTTGCCAGGCTATGTCTCATGGCCTGTTGGCTAAAAACCTGTGCAAGAGTTCTGACAGGCAGGCCAATGATTTTAGAGCACACTGATGCAGTGTGCTGCAGCCTGTTCTTGTTCTGAAGGCTGAGGGAGTGGAACCAGCAGGTAATGGAGAAGGTCATGATGCTTTCCAGGAAGGCATAGTAAACAGTCATCATGATGGGTGTGCTCACTCCAAAGGAGTTGAGTTTCCTGAGGAGGTATATCCGTTGGTGGCACTTCCTAAGAATCTGCTCTGTGTTGACAGAGAACTTCAGGAGGTTGTCAAAGATGGTTCCCAGGTATTTGTACTCCTCAACTACCTCCACTGGCTCACCGTGAATGGTGGTGGTAACTGAAGCAGCCAGATCCCGCTGCCTGCTGGAGAAAGTCACCACCATCTCTCTGGTTTTGCTCGCGTTCAGTTCAAGATTGGAGCTGTCACACCACTCTACGAACTCCTGAAGAGCGGGCCCGTGGTGTTGTGAAGGGCCAAACAAGTTGTGTCATCAGCATATTTCACCAGGTGACAGTTGGGCTGTGTAGATCTGCAGTCATCAGTGTAGAGGATGAAGAGCAGGGGGGAGCGCACACAGCCCTGTGGGGAGCCGGTAGAGGTGAACTGAAGCAGTTCTGTACTCATGTAAGTGGTTGACGCAGGCTTGCCGCTCGTCTAGCTTGAGGCGGAGAGACCGCACATTAGCAAGGATGATGGACGGTAGCGCTCGTTGTTTGTGAGTTTCCCTCTTGAGTCTAGCTCTCACCCCACTCTTCTTTAATCCCCTCCTGGTTACCTTGTTTTTGTGAGTTTTTCGGTTTCCGTGTCCACGAAGTATTTCCTCGGGAAAGTAATCCGTGGGTTCCAAAAACATGATGATCGCGGAACTAAGAATGACTAAACTCTACAAGTCTCCACCATCCTGTTTATTCTTAGCTGTCTGCAGTGCTATGGAACAGAGCCCCAGCAGCTACCGGGAGTCACGTTGCTGCAACGAGTCTGCGCAACGCCACCCCAGGGCTATGGCAAGCCGTTGTAGTATGTAATTCACAAACGCTTCTGTGAACATAATTTGAGAAGAAGTAAAAATCACAAGGTGCTTCACAAGATCAAAAAGTAAAACAAAAATAAAAAAATGATTAAAAATATCAAAAAAGGGAAAAGCAAAAATTGTGATTAAAAAAGGATGTGAAAAAAGACAAAAGGAAAATGAATAAGAAAAGGGTAACCAGTGGATCATGGGGAAGGCAGAAATGGTAGACAGATCAGAATGAAGAGAAGGTAGCAAAGAATCAACAAAAGGTCGCTCAAAAGCCACCTGAACAGGTGAGTTTAAACTAGATTATTGCCAATCCGTACATTATAGACATGCCACCATTATATTGTTACCAGTAGAAATTAAATGTTATTCAATATCTCAAAGGTGATAGCATGTTGTTTTGCACAATATTGAACTGTTTTCTAATAATGTTCTGTTGTTAAACTAAAGGAAGGAGAGAAAAAATGTTTCTCTAGCAGTTTTTAAATGTTCCCGTTTAATCCGATTAATCGATTAATCGAGTCGAGACCCCATCCGATTCATCGATTATCTAAATAATCGTTTGTTGCAGCCCTACACGTGATGTTTGTTCTCATGGTGCGGGGGCTCGCTCCAACGCCCGCCCCATAAACAAAGGGAAATGACGACTAAAGTTGTCATTGGCAGCCAGCAGTTGGATGTGAAAAGATGACTATAGTGTCAAAGACAGTGAATGAGTTAAGAACAGTATTATGGCAGGAAAGAACTGCGATTTTCAGTTTAGTAAGTGTTCCTGAGATGAACAAAGGAAGAGCGACCAAGATAACTTATGCCACTTTCACATCTGGCTGGGTCTGGGCTGGGTGGTGTTGGTCCAGGACCACTGGTAGGTTTTGTTCGCACACACTTCTCAGGAACACGGAAATCTCCGAGCATGTGGGCGGGTCAAAAGACGCATGGAGAAATCTGTGGTGTCTCCCTTAAGTTAGTAAACAAAGGTGGTCATGAGCACTGTTTTTTTTGGGGGGGGATACTCTGACTCCAGATTTGCATCCAGACTGCCGTGTCTGTCCTCACGCTGTGCAGCTCAAGCCTCAACAGTGCTGTCTTTGTGTGTGTGTGTGATCCTCACAGCACGTCTCAGTAGCCTCTCTTATAAGACACACCGTGCCGGCAAATCAGCGTAATATTACCGCACGAATGCCGCAAAATTCCCGCAACGTGATGCCGCCATGGCGCATTCATAAGAAACACTTTGCGGGAATTTTGCGGCATTCGTGCCGCCACGCTTGGTAGTAATATTGCGGTAATATTGCGGCTTAGCCGGTCTTATAAACGCACATTAAGCCTTGGCGCAAAAGAGGGAGGTGTCATGACCACGCGATTAATTAATGCCGAGCTCCGGCCGGGAACTATGTTGAAAATGAAAGTAAACACGGCCATAAGTCTAGTTTTTGTAAACAGAATCAGCTGAGATGATAAACTGGAGTGATGCAGAGCTCCAGGAGCTTCTCTCCATTTGATCTGCAGCTCAGATCATCTGACAGCTCACAGGGACTGTAGCTGACTGGGGAAAAAAACTTAAGGAGCACGGCTTCAATCGCAATAAAAAGCAAGTTATGTCCAAAATACACGGAAGTCCGCGACAGCGTAGAGACCGCCCCCATACCTCCTTTTTGCCGCCATCGCGTAATCTTTTATAAAACGGACATGATTGCGCAACATTACCGCCACAGTCTGAGCTCTTATAAACAACCTTAGGCTCCCAGATGCCGCCTCAGTGTTGCGGCAAATTGGCGGCATTGTTTTAAAAAAAGAGGCTAGTGAAAGCGACAGAGAGCTGCCACAGCAGAAACGGTGTTTACAGTGTCCAGAATGATAATGAATCACACATGCGGGAAGCCCCCACTGGCTGATTCTACCCGCCAATTGGAGGCTCTTCCTAATGGTAGGCATAAATTTGAGCCGGCCAATGAGTTGGCAGTGGGTGTATTGAGTCAGTTCGGCCCGAAGCAGCCCGCCTGGGGAAGATGTCTGAAAATAAGGCCGTTGAGCACGAAAAAAAAAAAAAACAGGTTACCCAGATGTGAACAAAAAAAACCTACCTGGGCGGGACCAGATGTGAAAGCGGCATTACATGAGTGTCCAGATTGAAAGCTGGGTCAAAGGTCACACCCAGATTCCTGACAGAGGGTTTGGTGTGAGAAGCAAGCTGACCAAGAGAGTCTCTGACTTTGGGAACCAGCTTGTCTGGGGCACAGATGAGGATCTCAGTCTTGTCTTCATTCAGCTGTAGAAAGTTCCCAGCCATTCAGGTTTTAATAGAGTCTAAGCAGCTGTGCAACAGCTGCAGCTTAGACATCTCATGGAGCTTGAAGGAGATGTACAGTTGAATGTCATCTGCGAAAAGATGGTATGAAATTCCTTTAAAAGAGCTCAGCATGTTCTGGAGAGGGAGCAAATAAAAGAAGAACAGTAGAGGGCCCAGCACAGAACTGTGTGGGACACCATGGGCGAGGGAGGTGGAGGAGGACTGAAACTTGGAACAAGCCACAGAGAACGCATACTCAGACAGATAAGAAGAAAACCACTTCAGTAGGTGATATTGAGCCAAGTTGTAAACTCTTAAATGGAGAAGAAGAAAACAAGTTTGAGTGATTTCTTACCAGGAATTGTAAGCCATTTTTATGTCAACTACTTCATGTCGCCACCAGCGCAGTACCATCCCCCTCACACCATGACATATAAATCCCCAAATCAAGATGGCACCGATTCTAATGGCTTGCCATCTTTTGGTCGCTATGGTTTTATTTATTTATTTTTGTTCCTGCTGTGGCTTGTGCAAAATATTGGCGTGCTGCTCACCTATGATCAAAAGACACTCTTGGATTCAGACTCCGTCCATCTGGATTCTTTGGCTGTTCAGAAGGATCCTAGGTTGTAGGATCTGGGTTGTATCAGAGTGCCCAAATTTCTACGTTGGGTCATAGCAAGGTGGAAGTATCGTCAGGCTGCGTACCAGCTGCCCTGGTCCTTTGACAGATTCTCTCACATCTGTGACCCTGGGGTTTGTCTGGTTGCCCTTGGCACTTGCTCTCATGTGCCAAACTGTGCCTGATCCCCGTGGTTGTAGGGAGCTTAGTGTCTAATTCATGCTACAGGCCAGCACAGCTTCATGTATGCTGGAGGGAGATCAACCTGCCCGACCTGAGGGAACATCTAAGCCGCTGGACTGGCGGTGTCCTCTGGTTTCGCTATGAAGCAGACCTACTTTACCGATGAAACTTTTATGCTAGTCGCGTGTGTGAGAGCCCTGCTTTGGGTCTGGGATCCAGCAGGTCATTCTGTGATAATTAGTTATGAAATCAAGACTGGAGTAGAGCAGGGTACTGAAAATGGTAAGAAATATCTTTTTCGGTGCTAAAAAGTCTGTTATGAGCCGCAAAGCCCCGTTCCTCCCGCTGCAGCGGGTCACGTCAGACGTCGGCTACTCTCATTCACAAACTTTGTTTACAAAACACCTCCAAGTTCGCAAACTAATAAAATACCGAAAAAAATCAAAGTTTTGACTGCATCTGGGGAAAGTAAACAGCAGCAGAGCTAACTGTAACACCTGTGTTCAGATTTGTCACTAAACATGTAAATACCAGTAATTTAATAAAGCATGTCGTCGTTCATGGTAGGGATGAGCCGGATACTCGTTTCAGACGAGTATCCGGTACGGAAAATGCATTTTTGACGAGTAAGAATATTAAACGAGTAAAATTCATGATCATCTGTGTTCGGGTGGAAGGAGAATCCTCATTGGGTAACTGGCTGTCTTTACGCTCTGTGATTGGCCAGTCACACAGAGCGCCCGCCCCTCCCTACACACAAAACCATCTCTGCCGCGCCAGAAGGCAACTGTGCTGCTCCGCTCACACACGACAGTGACTGAGGCCTCTGTGTAACTCTCTCTCGTCACGTTGCTTCAGTAATCTGTACTCCCTTCTTCAGCTCGCCTCTTTTTCTGTTTGTGTAACATTTAAAGTTACTTGTTTCGTAGCGGTGCATTTGACAAGAGAGCTGAAAACGGCTCGTATCGCGTTGGTCTCTCTCTCTCTCTGTCTCACTCTCTCTCGAAATACGGCACAGGGCTATTTGGTCAGTAGAAAATCCTCTCTCACACAGACACGCGCGCGCACACTCACACCTTAATCAACATTGTTTTCTTTAACTGTGTGTGGGGAAAAAATGCCAAGAACTTTAGAAAAAAATTGTTTGATCATAAAATTAAAGAAAATTAAAGTTAAAAAGTTGTGTCTTATTCTAGTATGAGTTCAGTTATATTCATTCATGCACTTTAGTATTCATGTTCTGAGTTTATTGAAAAATTTGTTCTGTAATAGTTCCTTTACTATTGTGATCAAAAACACTGAATCTCAATTCTGAGGCTGATCTGTAAATAGTTTTCAAATAAACAATACATATAGCAACTTGTGATCAATCCATATCAATTTCAGACTTAAAATAATGTACTGTGTTAAGCCACACCCACTTCCGGTTGAACCACGCCCATTTCTGTACAGATACAGATAATTTAGATGGTTATACAGATACAGATAGTGGTGTACTCGCTCATCCCTAGTTCATGGCATCTATTTGTGAGCAGAAGCATGTACCGTGTTTGGCTGCGAAAGCAGACCCGAGTCCTCGTGGCAAGCCATTTTATCATTTAATGAACAGCTAGTACTTCCTATTTTACATAGCGACAATATAATTAATCCTAGTCCAGATCATATTCTTACTAGTCACAATTGAAACTAAATATATCAACAGGTATTTTTACTAGCAGAAATACAACCTATTTGTTCATCAAGTATAATAATTTATTTCTATCAATTAATGGGTCTGCAGATGGAGGGAGGGTTGTGATCAGATATTTCAGTAATGGGTGGTAATAGTCAGAAATTTAGCAGGAGCAGGATTTTAAACATAGCTTCTATAAGAGCTGCAAAGGTAGGAGCAAAACTTGACCTTAGACGCATTTCAAAATGTAAAATTTTATGTTTTTATTTACTTTGTCCCTGCTTAGCAGAATATTACAAGATAATATTTATAATGTTCTGATCACATTTTTTTTGCCCCTGATCCGTGTCATAGGATTTTGATACCGATTTCCAATCCAATACCTCAGCAATGCATTCAGTTAATGAGAAGAAAGTAGAAAACATCCAAGTTGTCCTTTAAGATTTATTTATTTGTAACTTGGAATATAATATAATACTTTATTTGTCTGAAACCAAACGGTAACAGAAATTTGTCTTTTAACAGGGCTTAACTTCCTGTTTTCATGTCATTTCCTCAGATTAGCTGCCAAAAACCATCACTCTGTCAGGAAGAACATTGATAAGAAATGTGTTAATATTAGGAATATGTTTGATAATAGCCTCATTGCTCATAATTCAAAGTGTTTAAATAGTATGTGGCTGTGTTTTGTGATAAGCATTATTATGACTCCACCCATATTGAGGCTCGCTCTTCCCTGCACAACACGGCTCATACCGTGGCTCTAGGAGACTGCAAAAACCAACGTTTGCAACCAGAGTCATCCAGCGTGATTAATATATGGCTATCTTGGCTGTGTTTGTGCTGTCAGTAGACAGTTTCTCTTTGTCTTTTAGTGTATCTTGAGTTTCAGGTGGCTGTGTTTTTGTCCGAGCTGCTGCTGTGAACTGGGAGAGCAGGGTGTTTGGTTTTAAGGTAACAGACTAGAACTAAAAGCAGACAGGTTAAAATTAAAACTAAGCCATTGTCATTTTGTTTGGAATTTTCTATCTGAGGATGAATTAAGTTAAAGAACATTAAAATTGATCCTGAAACGCACAGGGAGCCAATACAGCTGTTTAAGACAAGTGTAATGTGCACCTGCCTCCTGGTCTTTGTCAGGACATGTGCTGCTGAATTTAGAAAAATTTGTAAACCTGAGGTACTTTTTTTTGGGAAGACCAGAAAGCAGAGCATTACAGTAATCAATTCTACTAGTGATAAAAGCATGCATCAGCGTCTCCGTATTGGCTCCAGAGAGAAAGGGGCAGAATCTGGTAATGTTTTTCAGGTGATAAAAACCTATTTTTGTGGTGGTCTTAAAGATGCATTACTGAATTAGGAAAACAAAGTTAGCTTTTAACGTTTTTTTTTCATGCCTCTTAACAACGTTGTAATGTAGTATAGCTATAAAAATATTGTGGAGATTTAAAAAAAAAACGAAAAAAATTAATAAAGTGGTTCTCTCGCATTGGTCTAAAAACCTCAGCCAATCATTGCTTTCGTGCCGAAAGCAACGATTGGACCACTAGCTTGTCTATCTCGCCGAACCACAGCATGTCAGCATTTCCCCGTGTCCTCCATTAACGCGCACGGGAGCATTTTTCAGCAGAACACACAGGAAGTGACGCGCTTTGCCGGAAGTCAGAGGTACGGCCAGCGCTCTTAAGGCCGAGAAGGGAAAACAGCTCCTACTACTACTATTGTTGGAAAAACTACCAGAGTCCCAAAAAGAAAAACACCATTTGAGCTAGCAGAAAACAAAAAACATTTGGACACAGAAAGAGGACAAACCAGGGTGAATATTGACTCAGCGTTTCCAAGATGGAGACAACTATGGGAGACACACGGCCTGAAAACAGATGGGATGGTTGTTATCTTTCTTTTGGACAGGTAATTCTTGCTTCATATTACAACATCTTAGCATCATAAAGGCATTGTTTGATTATTTTAGTTTAGTTTTAAAGATTGAACGGGATTGGAGCTTTGTTTTATCCTTGTGCACGACTTTATTTGCACATTTCTTTGTTAGCAGTAATAGCACGTTATGCTAATGCTAACAGCTATCGTTACGAACTTTATTTATGGAAAAAATAAGCGGTGACATAAGCATCGGGATCAGCTTAGTCATTTATGTGATTTCCCCACTAATATCTTCCCTTTTTTGTTGTTAGTTACAAAATGCATGATCTTCAACTCATTCATGGTGTGAACAAACCTACCCAGCTGTTTCTGCTACGATTGTGATCGGTAGGTGTGTAGGTTTACTTCTAACATGTCTTGTAGAATATGTATGCTCTTATGTCCACGAGAGTCATAATTTGCATCAAGTTGCTGCATGTGAGAACATAAATGTCTGCAGCTTTCTCCAATTCTCCTGATCAAACTGTAATTTAAGTAAAACAGTGACTGCAAATCTTATTTGTGATAAGAAATAGTAAGTTATTTATTTTTGATAATATATTTTTGTTTCATACCATTTATTTAATTATTTTTGTAAAACAAATAGTAACAAAATAAATACAACTTATAAATACCTGAATGAAAAGGAGCAGATTAAAAGAAAATCTTATACATAATCTGCCCCACTCACACCAGTAGTTAAATCTGTAATAAATAAAATGTGTTTAACTAATAAATGTAACTGAAAGACAGCTGCGGACCATCACGCTAATGATTTACTAACAGATACTTTATTTACTGTTCTTGTAACATCATCTATTCATGGCAGTATAAAACAGGAAGAAACAAATGACAAATAAAAAAACCAAACAAGATTAATGCTTATATTTTATCATATTGTTTTAAGTCTTATTAAACATTGTAATTGATTTAGCTTCTTTCATCTCTGACTCCAGATTGTTCCATAAACTCACTCCACACACAGAAACACATCGCTCCAACACTTTGGTCATGAATCTTGGTTTTATAAATATCTAAACTTGAATTTTTGTAACTCAGCAAATAACGGCCTGGTTGGAGCTCTGTAACTACTTTGACTAATGACTCTCATTGCTCTTTTTTTGTAAAATCAAAACTGGATCAGTGTATGTTTTATATGTACTTCCCCAGATTTCAATGCAATAAGACAGATATGGAACAATCAGAGTATTGTATAATAGACATAATGCATTATTATTCAAATACTACTTTACTCTGTGTAGTACAGCAAATGCCTTTTCTTTTTTTATGTTTATACCATTAATATGTGGCTTCCAGGAAATATTTTCATCAACAATGAACCCCAAAAACTTAGGTTTCCTCACTCTATCAATAGTAATGCCTTCTATAGCCAGTGAAATGTCAGTATTTACTCCTCTCTCTTTTGGACTGATCCAGTCATGGGCTTCCACACCTCCTGCTCACCGTCTTCATGACCTTTCCTCTGGCCAGTGGGTTGTTTGAGTGGCTTACCCTTCTCCTCCACCTGTCAGAGCATTAAGAATTGCACGTCTGACAGGGATCCAGACACGTGGAACGCCTACCACATCGTAAGTAAACGAGCTCGCTCGCTTTGCTACACAACCCGTCAGCAGCTCTTTCTGAGCCAAGTAGAGCTCAAAATTAACATCCTCATCTCCACGGTGACCAGCCAGATAGAGCTGAGTTCTCCTGAAGGATCTCCTTCGTGCTGTGAGGCTGCAGATCTGGGCTTATCCTCTCTGCTTGTGTTTTGTATTAAACAGGAGGTACAGCTGGAGCTGAAGGACCTGACTGCAGCTTCTCTGGACAAGCTGATGGAGGCCACGGGGTCCTGCAGGCCCAAGAGGGGAAACTGGAGCAGATGGAGACCTCAAATCCTGGAATGACTGGGTCATCGCTTCTGGACAGCAACTGGTGGCTCAACTCACCAACAGAAAATAGAAACTCCTATCACACATGTGGGTGAGTACGGGCTGGTTCGGGAAGCAAATTTGGTTTCACATCTGGGTCGTGTGTGCCTTTTACGTTCTGAGGTAACTTTGGGAGCTTACACACTAGCACCAGATCGGTACGGCCGGGCCGAAAGATTTGGTTTCACATCAGGGGAGCCCGAGAATTTCCAGCGCCAAACCGGACGCTTTTTCAGACCTCTTCCCAAGGCGGTCTGACTCGCGCCGAAACCGGGCCAACACACCCACTGCCGACTCATTGGTTGGCTCAAATTCGCGGCTACATTTAGGGGGAACCTCCGATTAGCCCGATAGAATCCGCCAGCGGGGGCTTCCCGCATGCGCGCTTCATAATCACTCTGAATGTGGAAGAGTTAACAAGCCTCTGACTGAAGCTGTTTTATCTGTTTCCGTCTGCTGTGATGAGCACACACACACACAGTGCTGCCACACAGCCTTTGTTTAATAAGGAAGACACCACACAGACTTCTCTGCACTCCTTTGACCCGCCCACATGCTCAGAGATGCGCTCAGACATCACTGATATATTCGCGCCAATTTTTCGTGCGCATTTCTGAGACCGCCTATCACGTCCGCATTCCAAAGGTTGTCCTGGACGACGTGTGTAAACAACCTGGCGGGGCCGAGGCGGACCGATCGGAGCCGACCCGGTGCTAGTGTGTAAGCGCCATTTATTTCATCCTCGGCAGTCTGACTGGGATCGAGGTTTTTAAAACCCTTCTTAAGACGCACTTCTATGCACTCGCGTTTAACACAACCTGATTGTTGTACATCTGCTCGTTTTTTAAAATTTTTTTAATGTTTTTATTTTTACATTTTTATTTTTTTTAGGCTATATTTTATTGTGATGTGTTTTTAATGTTTTATTGATGTTTGTTATATTTTTTATTGTACAGCACTTTGGTCGACAGTGTTGTGTAGAAAGTGCTATAGAAATAAAATTGGATTGGATTGGATGGAGGTGACACTGGAATGCCCGCCTGCCGCCTCCGAGAATCAGTCAGCAGGGGCTTCCCGCATGCGCGATTTATTTTCATTATGGATGCTGTCAAGTAAACATCTCTTGTCTGTAGAACGGAGCTGTAGCTGAAGCACCATGGCAGACTACTGCTCAGGGAGAAGAGAGATCATGTGTGAGACCCTCACGCTGTCCTCCGCTGCTGCAGCAGTGAACGACAGAGTGAGGGTCACATCAGTATCAGTGAGAGAACAGGGAGAAAATTATTAAAATAATGTAGATTTCAGCATTCCTGAGAAGTCTGTGGGAACCATACATGAATAAAAACCGCTCATATGAGCCCGAACCGATGTTAGCCAACACTGAACGTTCTGACCCAGATGTGAAAGTGGTTTAATATCAGTTACAGGTGATTCCTCCTAAATGTTTTCACCATCGTTCATCGTTCAACATTCTTTACTTTTATATAATAATAATAATAATTCATCGAATTTATATAGCGCTTTGTTAGGACACTCAAAGACGCTGCATGCACTCTCACATTCACACACTGCTGATGATGGTAAGCTACTGAGTAGCCACAGCCGCCCTGGGGCGGTCTGACAGAAGCGAGGCTGCATTGTTGCGCCATCGGCGCCTCTGACCACCACCAACAGAGGCAATTCGGGTTAAGTGTCTTGCCCAAGGACACAACGACGGTGACAGACCGAGTGGGACGCGAACCCGCGACCTTCCGATTGCGGGGCGTCCACTTAACTCCTATGCCACCGTCGCCCCAAATATATACTATGAGTAGGGCTGGGCGCTATGGCCTCAAATTAATATCGCGGTTTATTAAGAATTTCCCCTAGATAACAATAAACAGATGAGAAACAAAAGTTGCCCACTAGATGGTGCTGTGGCAGCATAATTGCTCCACAGACAGTAATATAATTATTTCTCTAGGTCATTGCAATTACTTTTAATTTATACTTAAACTGCAAACTGAGTACAGAGTACTTTTATTTATCAAGACTGAAAACAACTTAACAAGAAATAAAGTAAAAACTCAAATTTCCTGCAAACAAAGTATTTCAAATACAATCTCTTCTATTCTAGCTGGATATTACAAAGAGCTGCATCATGTGAATTTGGTTTTTATATTTGTCATCAACAGAAGTTAGATTTGAGTCATGAATGTCTTCATGCAGAATTAAAACTTTATTAGAACATTTTCTATTTGTGATAGTAATTTATTCTTTGTTGTAGAAAAACAAAAATGCCAAATTGATGTTTTCTTTGTCTTTCAGGAGGGACACGTCCACAGAACGGAGACGCTGATCAGCTGAAGTGATCCAGCCCAAAGTGGCTTCTCACTAAATGACCCTGTTATTTTTAATAGAAGCATATGGGTCTTTTGAGAAATGTACAAAATGTTCATTTTAGGTTTTAATTAAAAATCCTTAATGCTACATTGATTGGAATTGTGTTTATCATATGGATGTGTTTAACTTGTGCTTTTTGAACAAAGAACCCAACAGTTGTGTTCGTTTTTTAATTATAATTTTACATTTGAATAACATAAATCAAACACCATGAGAAATGAACAAGTAATAAAATACAGAGTACTACGTTTACAAAAATATACACAGTGATCACATATGGACAAAGGCAATTTAGCAGTGGTAAATAAAATTAAATGAGTATCAGCAACAGTCTTTGGTTGTTTGTCTAATGTAGTTTGATTCTGCTAGAGATGAAACATTTATTGTCCATGTGGGTCTGGGTAGCTCCAGAAACACCAACTTGGTATTATAACCGTGACCATGTCTCAGTGCTCCATACTGCCAGACCACAAACTGACGGTATGCTGCATGTCTAAACTCCTGATCACTCTCCCCGGTACAGAGAAGATTTTCCATAGCATGGATGTCCTTCCACCTTCGTCTGGCAAGCCGGAGGACCCCCACTGCTGTACGCTTCCATTTGAGGGAGATTGGAGGATGTTGCTGACAGCATTTCTTTTCAATGTCTGTTGGCATTTCTCTACAGTTTGTGCAAAATACACCATGATGCATCTGATTCCTGAGCCGCCAGCGGTGGAGCATGGTGATGTTACATCCATGATGAAAACAAGAGGCTTGGGTCACGTGTTAAACAACGCTCCAGCAATCTGTGGGATGTTTCCAAGATTAGGGATCTGATTCATGTCTGTTGAAAGATAAAGAACATGAGTTGGTTGGTTAATTTTCTACATGCTTATGAAGAGTGGTAAAAACAACTTGAACATAATATTTTACTATCCTAATGTAGAATGTCAAGAGAAATGTTGAACTAAGCAAATAACTTTTAGCAATTTTATCAATTAGCTTAAAAATGACAACAAAATGCAAAAAGAGTAATAACATTCCAACCAATAAAATTATATTTTGGTAGATGGATGCTCTGACTATTATTGATGTGAGACCACAATCAGTGATGTTGAAGTTTTATCCAACCTACGTAATACAATAAATTATTTTTCACAAACAGTGAAATGGGTTCTGCACACCTGTACACAGGAAGAAAAAAATCTAAAATTAATATACCTTATATTCAGCAATCCTTTGATGTAAATCCTCAACTGGATGTGCATCTTGGATTGAAAGATTTGATGTAGTTGCTCTCTCTGGACTGGAGATTAGCCATGGTTGTTCCAGTAACAGCAGCTCTAGGCTCCATCCGGTACATATTCTCTATCGGACCCAGCAAGGCTCTTGTCATGGAAACTATGTGGAAAAATTAAAAAAATACAAACCATTTCACTACAAAACAAGAGGCCCCAACAATATTTGAATGACAAAATCAAAGAAGTTGTTCTGTCAGACAGCTATTAGCAGGATTAGCTTATCATTTTTGCTATTACTAGCAGGCTACCATGCTATTTATTAGTCTTTGTAATGAAAATAAGCCCTAAATAAACATGTTAAAACATACTTCGCTACCATATGAATAAGATAAAATGAAACAATTATGCTAGACGTTTATATTGTTTATCTTTCACTTACCGGTGATTCCGCCATATTGTTTCACGAAAACTGCGGCTGGTGTTCTGCTCTCTCTTGTTCACTGTGGCAATGCGCGTTCCCATATCCGGAGGGGCGCGACCTAGGGATTATAGCCGACGGGAGGGGTGAGAGTTCTGGGAAAGTGCTTGTGTAAGCTAGCTAGCTGGGCCTAACTTGTTTGCATATTAGTTATAGCACCTTTAATGTGGGGGATAAAAGTTAGCTCAGAGTTAAAAATCACACCCAGGTTCTTCACTTGAGAAGAAGAATTAAAAGTTAGTGACTGTAGTTTTGGTAAAAGTTTCTCTCTCTGGGCCTCAGGACAGAAACATCGTTTTTGTCCCGGTTGAGCTGGAGAAAGTTTTCTGCCATCCAGGATTCATTGTCCGAAATGCAATTAAAAAGTGCATCCAATGGTAGTGCGTCATCGGGAGACAGAGATGTACAGACATGGGCGTCACCCCGTGGGGGATGTGGGTGTTTTAACACCCACACTTTTTTTAATGAGGTGGTTGAACACCCACACTTTACCAGCAGTTTTGCTCAAAACGTTACCATCAGTCTGGTCCCTCCGTGTTTCTCTCGCTGTTTCCCCCTCTCCCCCTCCCTCTCCTGTTGATCATTGAAACCCGCACCTCTGCGCACCGGTGTTACGTCAAAAATTCTCGTACGTTCCATCATTGATATGCGTTTCTCCAGCTGCTCCGCGCCAACTGATAAAATCGCGCGCGCTCATTACAAGCTGCAATCCGAGCGCGCTCTGCTTGCACCACAAGAGAACTACAACCTCGTTGAGCTCAAACATCTTATTTGAGCAAATCCAGAGCTTTAAGTTGGCCCCTCTCGATACGCAGAACACGTGCTCCATGAGGGGCCTCGTTTTGCTCACGAGTACTCATTCTCTCCAAATGTGCAAAAGGCGCATTGTTGCTGCCCGTCGCACACACGTCACCGTCAGCTATCTTTAGCCCAGGCAGGAGGAGAGAACAAAGAGACGAGGTATCCAACACTGTGCACACTCGCGCAGTGATTGACAGCAGCAGCATCTGAACAACCAGTGGTCAGATGCGCCGACCGGCAGGTGGAAACATGGAGGTGGAGATGCATCCAAATGGATGAGAGTAAGCACAAAAAAGAAAAAGTCAGAACAAGAGGACTGAGCTGCACTTGAAAGTGGGAATGTTGATAAAAAAAGAAAAACTTTGTGAACATAAACATCCTAGCTCCTGCTGATCATGAGACAGAAGAGAAGATCTGGATGTGGATTAGAGAATATTTTACAGCAGCTCTGATTATTTATTAAATGTTTTGTTAAATGCACAAACCTTCACTTCTGTCCTGTTGTCTGGTTCACAGCCTTTCAGTCCAGTAGTATCCTATAATTAGTTGTTCAATTCAATTCAGTTTATTTATATAGCACCAAATCACGACAAGAGTCGTCTCAAGGCACTTCACAAAGTAAACATTCCAATACAGTTCAGTTCATTCAGTTCCTCCAGCAGTCTACGCCTATAGCAGCATAACTACAGAGATAACTCAGGATAACCTAGCCTTTTAGATGGAGGCATGTGGGAGGCAGGGCCAGGGAGAAAAGTCTTTAACGACTGTAGTCCCCTCTGTACACTCCACCTCCCTCTGCTCCCCACTCGTCTAAACCTGGACTAACATCAGAATTTAACCATAAGCCCTATCAAATAGAAAAGTTTTGAGCCTAGTCTTAAAAGTAGACAAGGTGTCTGCCTCACGCACTAATGCTGGGAGCTGGTTCCACAGTAGAGGAGCCTGATGGCTAAAAGATCTGCCTCCCATCCTACTTTTAGATATTCTAGGAACCACCAGTAAACCTGCAGTCTGAGAGCGAAGTTCTCTGTTAGGAACATATGGATATACATATTGTATACACATATTGTAGTCATATTTACATTAATTTCATTGGATAATTTTCCACTGAGAGCAAAACATCTTAATCTGCTTGTTTGATAGATTTCTGGTCATAACAGGGCCGATGCTGAAGTCTGAACTTAACCCTAACCCAGTTGCTTCTGCTGAGTGAAGCTTGAGGCTCATCAAAGACACAAGAACACCTGAGTGGCAGTAATTGAACCTAAAAGGTGAAACTAATCTATGAGACAGACTCATTCCAGATGTTTCAGCCTTTTTTGTTATAATTGTGATGATTATGGCTACAGCTGATGAAAAACCCACATTCAGAATCTCAGACAATCAGAATATTGTGAAAAGGTTCAATGTTCTAGACTCTAATCAGCTGATGAATCCAGAACACCTGCAGAGGGTTCCTGAGCCTTTAGATGGTCTCTCAGTCTGGATTACTGACATAAGTGGACTTTTACACCAGATTCTCATTTTTGAGTTTTACCTGTAGACCACATTAGAACTGGCTCTGCTAAAAACTACAATACTTAGATTATTCAAGCCTTAACTAGATTATATTAGACTGATAGCAGAGTCCTTAAAGAACAGTTTGTGGTTGGTTAAACCTTTGTTTGATTTGTGACAGTTTAAAAAATGCAGAATTCAGAACTTTATTGCATCTGACCCACCTAAGGTCTGATCTAGTGTAAAAACTACAACACCTAGACTCTTCAGACCTGGATTAGATTATTCTACATTAACAGCAGAATCTATAAATTCCAGGTGGTAAATTTGTGAAAACTTTAGTTCAAAGAAGGCTACTTTTTTCTTTTTTTTATTGTGAGTTTGGATTATCATATTAGTAACATATTTTCAGCTCTATAGATTGATGTTTATAAACAATACATTTATTTCAAGAGTTCTGATTGGTCACCAATGAAATAAAACATTTTACATTTTATCATTACAGCACATTAAAGATACTGGGGGTGGAAAAATAAGTGGGAATTGACCTTTCTGAGTTGGAAACTAATAAAGGTAACCAACTTCAGCTTCATATAAAAAAGAGCAACAACAAAAATAAACAAATGAAAAAAATAGCCAAATGAATGAGAAAAAAATAATCAAATTTAAAAATTGCATTCCAAATAACTTCAGGGTAACAATTTCAGTATAATGCATACTGGTAAAACAGGACAGGGTGTGTAAATACAAATGTGTGTGTGTGTGTGTGTAAAGTCTTAACATCCCCCACACTTTTGATAAGCTTGCAACGCCCCTGCTGTCAGCATAGCTGTGAAACTTAACTCTGTGTCGCCCGATGACACCGCCAAGTGGGATCATAAAAAGATTAAAAACACTGGGCCTAAAATTGAACCCTGGGGCACACCACATGTAATTTCAAGGCCTTAGAACAGAATGACTACTTTCTTTGATGTAGAGTCTCCCAGCGTGCACGTGTTTTTGTCCCTTGACCCGCTTTCATGTCTGTAAAATATAAGGAATAATCTTTTTCTTACTTTGTTTCTTTAGCCAGTGTGAGTCCATGTGAGGTGAGCATAGTAAATCAACTAAAATGCTGCTTGGAAATGACCAAATTCAAAGATCTTTAGAGACACAAAATACACTGCTCACAAAAATGAAAGGAACACTTTAAAGAAACACATTAGATACATCAGATCTCAATATGAAGTTGGATATCTATACAAATAATGACAGGGCAATGTCTTAGGAACAAAAGGATACCAAGTCTTTTAATGGAAATAAAAGTTTTCAGCCTACAGAGGGCTCAATTGTGTAGACACCCTAAAATCAGAGTGAAATGAAGATGTGGCAGGCTAGTCCATTATTTCAAAAACTTAATTTCTGCAACTCAAAATGCTTTTCAGTATCTTGTGTGGCCCCCACGAGCTTGTGTGCATGCTTGACAACGTCGGGGCATGCTCCTAATGAGACAATGGATGGTGTCTTGTGGCATTTCCTCCCAGATCTGTGTGAGGGCATCCCTGAGCTCTTGTACAGTCTGAGGAGCAACCTGGCGCCGCCTAATGGACCCAAACATAATGTCCCACAGATGTTCTATTGGGTTTAAGTCAGGGGATCGTGAAGGCCATTCAATTGTTTCAATTCCTTCATCCTCCAGGTACTGCCTGCATACTCTTGCCACATGAGGCNTTATTACATTAACGTAATGGGACCTGTAAATATTGTTGGGGACAAATCTGTACTAGAGGTAAGAAAAATAAAGAATGCTTCAGAAAGGTAAGATAAATTAGTGAAAGCTGGACATGCAGGGAGATAGCAGGGCTATGGCAAGCCGTTTTTACATTTAATCAACAATCGATTCTGTAATTCCCAATTTTTTAGCAATAGTTTATTTTTTCCTAGAACTAATTGTATTCTTATACGTCAAAATTGCAACTGAAGACATCAACAGCTATTTTGTTACCAATGACTGTATTAAAAAGATTGATCCCACCCATAGTTTTCTGTGGGGCTCTTTTGAAGCAAAATGTCCATCACCATCTTGGCTGTGTCACATTTTGTCACGCCCAGACAATCCAAAAAGAGAAAGGGATGGAGCTGAGAGTGGGGCTGCCAGGGTGGTAGCAAATGATTGAGACAAATAAACTCTTAACCAATGTAGTTACAATGAGCTAACCAAAGCTTATTAATAATTATAATTTTATGGATGAGATCAAAACTTGGATGATGGGGAACTTTCTGCGTTTGAATGAGCAAAAAACTGAATCAGTCTCGTTTACACCTAGTGGTCATACGGAAACCGCTGTGATAGACTGTGGGATGTTTAATGGTCAGCTAAGGAAATCAGTAACCAATGTTGGTGTGAAACTGGATAGTGCTCTTTGTTTTGAAACTCACATTAACGGAGTGGTCTCTTCCTCCTTTTTTCACCTTCGCCAGGGACTGGGCCTCCCTCCTTAACCCCCGCGACCTGACTTCGGATAAGTGGAAGAAAATGGATGGATGGATGGACGGACGGACGGATGGATAAAAAATTAAACTGAAACAAAGATCTGATTCTAATCCACATTAAATCCTCTACTTTTCTTCCGGCACTCGGAGAGCACAGACGCTTTTTTTCTTCTCTCCCTTATCTTTTCCCAAGGTTCTTGTCCTGTCTGTCTACCAGAGCATTTCTCTGTATTCCTTCTGAAAACTCAATTTTATATTAAATCATGGATTTGGTAAGCTGGACATTCAACACGATTGACAAGATTTTTACAACAATGAGAATGAAGCAGGGGGCTCCATCCTGTCCGGACAGAACGCACCTGGTGGGGTATATTTTGGATTCCTGGAAGGAGTGGAAGATTATATGCCTCTCCCAGCTGCCCGTGGAGGACATAGAAGACACATGGATATTTGGAACTTATGATTTCTGGATCTCTTCGAGTTGGAGTATTTCTGGTATTTCGGAAAATTGGAAAGTCAGGGGCGATTGGAATGGCACCTGAACTCAAGGAAAGTCTCACCAAGGCAGAGACCACTCAGACTCAGATGTTGCTCGAGGTGAATCGCAAGCTAGAGGTTCTAGCTGCAATCCCGGTGTTAGCGCGCAAAATGGATGTGATCTTGGAGAAGGTTCTGTATGGGCTATTTTAAACCCAATTATTGGATTCACTGAGGGACTGAAGTCCAGCTAAAGGCAACGCAAGGCAAGGCAAGGCAGCTTTATTTGTATAGCACATTTCAAACATGGAGGCAATTCAATGTGCTTTACAGAGCAGGAGCAACAAAAGCATTAATCAAATTAAACAAAGAAATAATTCAGACAATTAGATAGAAGGCATAGTCAAAAAAGTTTAGCAGTAAACAGTGCAGAAGGAGCAGCATAAGAAACATTCAATCATAGGCTAATGAATACATGAAGGCTTTTAATTTTAGTTTAAAAGTTACTAGAGTTGGGGCCTGTTTGAGGTCATAAGGAAGCTGATTCCATCTACGTGCTGCATAATAACTAAAAGCAGCTTCACCCTGTTAGGTTCTGACCCGAGGTTCTACCAGCTGACTGCTGTCTAGGGATCTGAGAGCCCTGCTAGGTGTATATACAGGAAGGAGATCCAACATGTACTTAGGCCCCATACCATTGAGTGATTTATAGACTAGTAGAAGCACTTTAAAATCGATTCTGTAGTTTACTGGTAACCAGTGCAGAGTTTTTAGAACGGGGGTGATGTGCTCAGTTCTCTTAGTTCTCGTTAGGACCCTAGCAGCAGCATTCTGAATAAGCTGCAGTTGTTTTACGGCTGTTTTTGGAAGCCCAGTCAGAAGACCGTTGCAATAATCTAGTCTGCTGGAGGTGAACGCATGAATTAGTTTCTCTAGGTCTTGTTTCGACATGAGACCTCTGAGTCTTGCTAATTGATGGAGATGATAAAATGCTGATCTGGTTATAGCCTTAATGTGACCAGTGAAGCTCAGGTCTGAGTCAATGGTAACACCAAGGTTTCTAACCTGAGTCTTAGTCTTTATTCCTCTAGAGCCAAGTTGAGCAATAACTTCCATTCTCGGTTTTTTATTCCCAAAGACAATAACTTCTGTCTTGTCTTTGTTTAACTGAAGGAAACTTGACTTCATCCAGTCATTGACTTGCTCTAGGCACTGACATAGTGAGTCTAGGGGACCGGATTCATTAGGTGATAGAGCTAGATAGATCTGGGTGTCAT
This sequence comes from Aphyosemion australe, assembly GCA_006937985.1. Classification (NCBI taxonomy): domain Eukaryota; kingdom Metazoa; phylum Chordata; class Actinopteri; order Cyprinodontiformes; family Nothobranchiidae; genus Aphyosemion; species Aphyosemion australe. The sequence goes on from SSNS01000343.1 coordinate 199,597, forward strand.
CTGCATAACTATGATAGGCAATGTTGTTGTTGTATATGATCTGACCCAGGGGGAGCATGTAGAGGTTGAAGAGCAGTGGCCCAAGAATGGAGCCTTGAGGGACACCACATGTCATAGTGATCTATGTTCACCAATAGAAACAACATAACCCCTGTCAGCAAGGTATGATTGGAACCAACTAAGGACTGTACCTGATAGTCCCACCCAGTTTATGAGTCTATCTAATAGGATGTTGTGATCCACAGTATCAAAAGCTGCAGTGAGATCGAGCATCACTAAAACAGATGTTTTGCCTGAATCTGTATTCATACGGATATCATTTAATACCTTAATCAGTGCTGTCTCAGTGCTGTGGTGTTGTCTAAAGCCTGACTGAAAACCATCCAGGAGGCTGTTTGTCTCCAGGAAGTTGTTCAGCTGGATCATAACTGCTTTTTCAACAATTTTCCCAATGAAGGGAAGACTAGAGATTGGTCTATAATTATTCATNTCGGGGCATGCTCCTAATGAGACAACGGATGGTGTCTTGTGGCATTTCCTCCCAGATCTGTGTGAGGGCATCCCTGAGCTCTTGTACAGTCTGAGGAGCAACCTGGCGCCGCCTAATGGACCCAAACATAATGTCCCACAGATGTTCTATTGGGTTTAAGTCAGGGGATCGTGAAGGCCATTCAATTGTTTCAATTCCTTCATCCTCCAGGTACTGCCTGCATACTCTTGCCACATGAGGCCGGGCATTGTCGTGCATTAGGAGAAAACCAGGACCTACTGCATCAGCGTAGGGTCTGACAAAGGGTTCAAGGATTTCATCTGGATACCTTATGGCAGTCAGAGCACCATTTCCTAAGCAGTAGAGGTCTGTGCGTCCCTCCATGGATATGCCTCCCCAGACCATCACTGACCCACCACCAAACCTGTCATGTTGAACGACGTTGCAGGCAGCATAACGTTCTCCTTGTCTTCTCCAGACTCTTTCACGTCTATCACAGGTGCTCAGGGTGAACCTGCTCTCGTCTGTAAAAAGTACAGGGCGCCAGTGGCGGACTTGCCAATTCTGGTGTTCTTGAGCAAATGCCAGTCGAGCTCTACGGTGCTGGGCATTGAGCACAGGGCCCACCACAGGACGTCGGGCCCTCGGGCCATCTTCATGAAGTCTGTTCCTGATTGTTTGGGTAGAGACATTCACACCAGTGGCCCTCTGGAGGTCATTCTGTAGGGCACGAGCAGTGCTCAGCCTGTTCCGCCTTGCACAAAGGAGCAGGTATCGGTCCTGCTGATGGGTTGTGGACCTTCTACGGCCCTGTCCAGCTCTCCGAAAATAACCGGCAGTCTCATGAAATCTCCTCCATGTTCTGGAGATTGTGCATTAAACCTTCTTGCTGCAGCACGTGTGGATGCGCCATCCTGGAGAAGTTGGACAACCTGTGCAACTTCTGTAGGGTTAAGGAATCGCCTCATGCTGCCAGTAGAGATAATTACTCAAGCCAAAACTAGCACGAGTGGAAAACCAGCCAAAAAAGATCAAGAGGGAGAAACTTGAAATGACCTCCACATGTTAAACCAGTCCTGTTTTGAGGGTTTTGTAATTGTTGCCACTTTAGTGCACCTGTCGTTAAGTCCATGAACACCAATACAGCTGAAAGTGATTAACAATGCCCTCAGCTGCTTAATCAACCAGACTATTATCAGACAGGTTTCATTGATTTCATGCCAGGCCCAATAAAAAAAAGTGTTCCTTTAATTTTTGTGAGCAGTGTATTTTGCAGAAAATAATCAATAAAACTAAAATATAGAAAATATGAAATCTGCTTCAGCTGCTAAATAAATACTGCCGACACCACCGGGAGTTGAATCGGCATCAGGGTATGGCAAAACAAGAGGAAAGGCAGATGCTTTAACCACTGGACTACCAAGGCCAATACAACAGCAGACTGGCCTAAGACGCTGTTGTAGGTGTGTTTTGTTGGAGTTGGTGTTTCATTTCTGGGTATAAATTCAGGCTGACGAAAATAACTCATATTTAAGGTAAAGGACATCTCAATAGTGCCATTGGTTATATTTTATCATATATTGTGCCTACCTTTGCTCTCAAAGGTTTAAAATAGCACGATATGGAACCTTTAAAGTAAAATTTTGTCATTTATATTTTGATGTCTTTACATCCTGATAGGATTCAATACACTGGAGTAATTAAAATGTAGTGAAAATATTCATCTTTTTTCAGCAACACCTGTCAAGACACCTCCACAAATGACATGGTAGAGGGTAAAATTAGCCATTGGACCATCTGTCAGTCATCTGCATCACACCCATCTGTGTGCATCTACTTATTATCTACACATAAAGATCCTGACAATATCATGATGATGCATTTACAACAGTTTTTGCTGCACTCAGACTAGCTGTTAGCCCATCAGTCGCTTAAGATGTAAAAATATATTTTTCTGAACAAATGCTGTTGAGGAAGCTATTTCTCAACAAGTGCTTGTTTATAACAAACACTGTGCTAGAGCAGGGGTTCCCAAATTGGGGGTCGGGACCCCCAAGGGGGTCCCCACAAGATTGCAGGGGGTCCCCACAATTTTGTCTTTGCCAAGGTTGTGAGGTTAGCAAGATTTTATTTGTAAAAATTACATTTATGAAATACCAATAACACACCCTACAGTATAATCAGAACTCCATATAAAAGTTGTAACTCTGTATGTCTGTAAAAAGTTTGTAAATGATCACATTTAATGTGTTTATGGGTGTAGGAGTTGGGGTTGGGGGTCCTGGCTTGTCTTGGACACGGGCAAGGGGGTCCTCAAAGAAAAAAATTTGGGAACCAATGTGCTAGTCATGTTCCATGAGGTGCAGATTTTAAAATAGTTTTAACAAATGTTCTTTTTTGCAGGTTCATCAAATCAGCACCCATGTTTCTTGATCGAAACTTCAAACGACTATCAAAAATCAGCCATTATCTGCCTCCGTTTGGCATCAAAACACAAGGTAACATATTACACACACACACTGGATACATGCTGATGACTTTATGAGTTCTTTGTAAGCTCACAGTTTTAATCCAACATCTTTTGTCTGGTTTGTTACCCTGTCTTGTCCTGAGTTCTGACAGGATGAAATCAAATAATAATGGAAGCAGAATAATTGTAATTTCACAGGACTGGTTTTTTAAAGGGACACTAGTCAGTTTTGGCTTGTTTTTAGCACCCCCTAGTGTTCGTTGGCAAAACTAAAAGTAAAACTTATCTGTCCTCACTGTGCGTTCGTCTTTTTAAAGGAGTCTTCACCTAAAATACCGTGGATATCTACGTCCTATTATAGTCTTTTAGACCAGTGTTCCCCAACCATGGTCCTCAGGGCCCACTGTCCTGCATGTTTTCCATGTCTCTGCTTCAGCACACCTGATCTGCATTGCCGCCTCAGGAGGACTTCAAGTGTTGCAGATGCCTGTTAATCACTCATTCATTTGAGTCAGGTGTGTGGCTGCAGTGTGTTTGAAAGGGCAACACAGAAAACATGCAGCTCAGTGGGCCCTGAGGACCAGGGTTGGGGAACACTGTTTTAGACCATTAAAATAAATTGTATTGGAAAAATAAATAAAAAATGTGCTTTTCTGATCCTTTTTTGTAAAGGGCATATTTTCTCGCGAGATCACATTTTTCGGCTGTGTCGGACGTGCGAGGGACTGAGGGGTGCGTTGATTGGTGGAAGGAAGCAGGAAGCAGCTTCAGCATCTCGCTCCAAAATAACAAAAGTTATAACTGAACCCGACCTGGCAGTGACCTACGGGATCTAACCGTGTATGTACGAGCCCGGGCCTCGCCTCGTGCGTAATGGCGCCCTCGCTTGTTGTTGAGTTGGGACAAAGCAAGCTAACAGCCAGGCATCGGCTCTTATGCTGTTGTGAAGATGGAATACACAAACCGATCGGAGTTTTGTCTCCCATAACACGGATTATAACATGAATCGTCAACGGTAAGACATCATTTATGTGTTTCACGTTATGAAATTAGCTTTGTTGTGCTGGTTTGTTCGCTGCTGGTTCATATTTGTTTATATTCAGCCATTGTGTTGACATATAGGCTAATCTCGTTTTGGAGTGCGCGTGCTCGTGGGGTGCATGTGAGCTGGTTGAAGAAGGCAAGAGTAAGCAAACGCTTCAATGTTAAATATCGGCTTCTCAGCCAGTGAAAGATCATTAGGAAACCATTATAGACATTTGTTCAAGTGGAAAAGTGAAAATTTCAGGTGATGACTCCTTTAACATCTTAATCTAACTGCTGACATATCCTCCCAGCCTTCATTAGTTTCTACGGGAGTTATTCATCACTAAATCAAACAAATCGGCTGCATTCATGATCTAAAACATGCAGGAAACATGCTGGAAGCAAACTGCAGATCCAGGTAGGTCAAGCTCAAATTTTTCCCAACAGACCGGACCGGCAACTGTGAAGTTGCAAGTGGAATATTCTGGCCACAGGGGGCGACGGGGGCTGGGTGGCCTTTCATTAACCCTGTAAAGGATCATTTTAGCACATACTGGCTCAAGAAAATGATTTAAAAATATTAAAAAGTTGCAAAGTGTCCCTTTAATGGACTGCTGGAGATGGCTGAAGTAATTACTGCCCAGCAGCCAACAATAACTAATCTCATCACCACCTCATGCATGCCTGGTTATTGTTTGTCTTCTGGGTGAATTCTAGTTACTGGTTTCATTTTAGGTTCAATGTCAGGCTCTTGGCAGGTCTCTTATCAAATTTTGTATCTGTAAAGAAAAATGGAAAAGGCCAATATGGCAGCAGAGCTGATCAGGTTAAATACACAAATGTTTGGCTGATGTCAGATCATCAGCGTTGCATCTGGGGCAGAGACCTGGGTGAACAGGCTCATCAGTCTGTTATGCTAAGGACCATCTGTCATCAGCTGAATCTGCTTATTATTCTGGTTTAATTCATTCAAATCAAAATAATTCAAAAACTCTTTTTTCTCTCCTGAACAACATCACAAAACCTCCCGACTCCCTCCCCCTCCATCTGCAATTCACCGACTTCTGTAACTCACTCATGTCCTCTTTTGTTTCTAAAATCACTGACATCCATCAATATCTAACTTCTCATGGTGCTTCTGTCTCTGGAGTGAACATCACTGTCCCCCCACCACTTTCCATAACCACATTTTCCAGTTTCATCCTTCCCTCAGTCCATGACATCACTGAACTCATCCTCAAATCCAAACCCTGCTCCTGTCAGCTTGATCCACTCCCTACCGCTCTTGTTAAAACCTGCCTCTCTTCTCTCGCTCCTCTCATAACCAATATCATTTAATGCTCTCTAAGCTCTGGAATTGCCCCTCTTGCTCTCAAAACTACAATAGTTACATCTCTTCTGAAAAACCTGGCCTAGACCCCACAAATTCAGTAACCTACGCCCCATTTCCAATCTACCCTTCATCTCCAAAGTTCTTGAAAAATCTGTTGCCTCCCAACTCCACGACCATCTCATCACCAATAACATCTATGAAGAGTTTCATTCTGGCTGCCGTCCTCTCCACAGCACTGAAACAGCACTTCTCAAAATCACCAACGACCTTCTCACTGCCT
>SSNS01000343.1:205295-260295 GCA_006937985.1 Aphyosemion australe
CACTCACACTCCTCTTGCTTGGTTCACCTACTATCTCTTTAGCCGTACACAATTTGTTCAGCTGAAGTTATATAAATCTAATATCTTCCCTGTTTCTGCTGGTGTGCCCCAGGGCTCTGTCCTGGGGCCCCTTTTCATCATTTACCTTTTTCTGTTACATTTTCCATAAACACAACATTTATTTTCATTGTTATGCAGATGACACCCAGCTCTACCTCTCAACCACACCCTCAACTTCACTCCCACCTTCCTCCCTTACCCTCTGTCTCCAAGAAATCCATTCTTGGTTCACTTCTAACTTCCTCAAACAGAACCGTTCTAAACCCAAAGTCCTCCGGGTAGGCACACCTCACATTCTCTCCAAATCTAACATTTTCCCATCTCTATTGACAACTCAGCAGTTACTGCCTCTCCTCATGTTAAGAGCCTGGGTGTCATCCTCGACAGCACACTTTCTTTTCAGTCTCACATCAACAACATTACCCGGTCTGCTTATTCTCATCTGCGTAACATCTCCCGTCTCCATCCATCTCTGACTCCTCACACCACTGCCATCCTTGTCCACAGCCTCGTGACATCCAGGAGTGATCACTGCAACGCACTTCTCTTTAGTCTCCCCAGCAAATCTCTCAACTGCAGCTTCTACAGAATGCTGCAGCACGTTATCACTAGGACTCCTACCTCTCATCACATCACCCCCATCCTTAAACAAATACACTAGCTTCCCATTAAACAGAGAATCACTTTCAAAGCTGTTCATAACCTGGCTCCATCCTACATATCTGATCTCATTCACATCTCCACTCCTGTCCGCTCACTTCGCTCCTCTTCTGCTCCTCAACTCTCGGCTCCCCCCGCTCGCCTCATCACCATGGGGAGTAGAGCATTCAGCCGCTCTGCTCCCCACCTCTGGAATTCTTCTACTTTTCAAATCCAAATTCAAAACCTTCTTATTCAAACAAGCCTACATTACATAATGTCCATTTTACCATTTTAATGTTTTTATTTTGTATATTTCTGTTTCATATGTTTATGTTGTTCTTGCTGTCTTTTATCTGCTTTTTGTAAAGTGTTCTTGGGTGTCTTGAAAAGCGCTTTTAAATAAAATGTATTATTATTATTATTATTATTATTATGTTGTTGTTGAATGAGAAGAAATTAATGTGACGAAAATGTTTGGTAGTCAAGGAAAAGCTGAATTTTTATTTTTATTAAAATATTTGTAGTAAAACACCATACAATGTGTAAGATTTGGATTAAACGTATCTAAAAACCCATCAAATCATAAGAAATCATTTAAAACCCTGTACACCATTTCTTCCAGCATTGCCCCATCTTTATTTTATTTTCATCTTTAATTCATAAACAAAACAATCATTGATAGAACTCTGTCATATCTTCGCTCATTATAGCCTGGCAAACCATCCTATATATGTGTATATATAGTCTGGCCACGAACCATTGACGGCTCTCAGTCGTGAGGCGGGATCTACGGTTGCCTTTCAAACTGTCTGCACGCAATTGGATAGCGCTAGGACCAATCAGAGTGACGAACAACGTGACGAACAACGTGACGAACAACGTGACAAACAACGTGACGTAATCTCAGCGACGGAAAAGCGGGACGCAGTAATGGCGTCTAACATCGGTGATTTCTGTCATTTTTGTATAAAAACATGTGAATATCAGGTGTACTGGGACATTCCACTACTTTGTTTGATAAAAATAAGAAGCTGCTAAGTATATCAGACAGACTTACGCACGTTGGAGTCTAAATAATCCAATGTTGATGACAAAGCCGTTTCAAACGAACGTGTTTCCTGCGCGGCCGCCATGTTGCTTGGGTTCGCGGCCGCAGCGCTGACGTCATCGGCTACTCCCGCTCTGTGATTGGCCCACATTATAGAGCGCTGTGATTGGCCCATTTAAATTTACATTACCGTGTTTTGGAGTCTTATTTGGTGAAAGATTATTGTTAAGTAATAGGTCAGGAGTATTTTTCTGACATAATTGGTCTTTCGAGCCGGATTTTTCTCAGCTGACGATCTTTTCGGAGGGGCCAGAGGCAAAGCTGCAGTCCGTGCATGGCAACTGGACCAAGGGTCCTGCAAAGAAAGACCTCCGCCTGGAGTTAGGTTAAAGAGGAGGCCAGCTAAGTAGCAGCTACGCTGGGGGAGAAGAGATTCTGCTGTGACGTCATATATGCAACATCTGATTTGTAGTCATTTTTGTTACCAATTTTTACAAGCTAATAAATCTATCATGTGACAGACATTGTTGAAACGCACATAATTATCATTTAAACTGAAGTACGTGTGTGATTCAGGGCGTAAGGCAAAGCAGACCAGAAAAAAACTTTTATAGCCCCGTTCAGGGACCCATGAACCGACTGGAGGGGGAGGAGCCTCAGGCTCTCTACACTCACTGGCCATTTTATTGGGTACACCTGTCCAACTGCTCGTTGACGCAATTGACTAATCAGCCAATCACATGATGGCAGCTCAATGCATTTAGGCATGTTGACATGGTCAAGACGATCCGCTGCAGTTCAAACCGAGCTTCAGAACGGGGAAGAAATGTGATTTAAGTGACTTTGAAAGTGGCATGGTTGTTGGTGCCAGACGGGCTGGTCTGAGTATTTCAGAAGCTGCTGATCTTCTGGGATTGTCACACACAACCATCTCTAGGGTTTACAGAGAACGGTCCCAAAAAGGGAAAACATCCAGTGAGCGGCAGTTCTGTGGGTGAAAATGCCTTGTTGATGCCAGAGGTCAGAGGAGAATGGCCAGACTGGTTGGAGCTGATAGAAAGGCAACAGTAACTCAAATAACCACTCATTACAACCAAGGTCTGCAGAAGAGCATCTCTGAATACACAACACGTGGAACCTTGAGGCAGATGGGCTCCAGCAGCAGAAGACCACACCAGATGCCACTCCTGTCAGCTAAGAACAGGAAACTGAGGCTACAATTCACACAGGCTCACCACAACTGGACAATAGAAGATTGGAAAAATGTTGCCTGGTCTGATGAGTCTCGATTTCTGCTGCGACATTCAGATGGTAGGGTCAGAATTTGGCGTCAACAACATGAAAGCATGGATCCATCCTGCCTTGCATCAACAGTTCAGGCTGGTGGTGGTGGTGTACTGGTGTGGGGGACATTTTCTTGGCACGCTTTGGGCCCTTTAGTACTAATTGATCATCGTTGCAACGCCACCGCCTACCTGAGTATTGTTGCTGACCATGTCCATCCCTTTATGACCACATGGACCCATCTTCTGATGGTTACTTCCAGCAGGATAATGCTCCATGTCATAAAGCTGGAATCATCTCAGACTGGTTTCTTGAACATGACAATGAGTTCACTGGACTCAAACGGCCTCCACAGTTACCAGATCTCAATCCAATAGAGCACCTTTGGGATGTGGTGGAACGGGAGATTCATCATGGATGTGCAGCCGACAAATCTGCAGCAACTGCGTGATGCTATCATGTCAATATGGACAAAACCTCTTATGAATGTTTCCAGTACCTTGTTGAATCTATGCCACGAAGGATTAAGGCCGTTCTGAAGGCAAAAGGGGGTCCAACCTGGTACTAGCAAGGTGTACCCAATAAAGTGGCCGGTAAGTGTATATCCTTTATTTTCTCATCTCACAGCAGCTCCCGTTTGGTCAGAATCTTTTGATGAATAAATACCACCTTGGGAGCTGAAGACTTTATGTTCTGCATCACTTAAGCAGTAATGCTCGAGTTCAGAGAGCTCACACACACACACACACACACACTCACACACACACACACACACACACACACACACACACACACACACACACACACACACACACACACACACACCAGTAGACCGGTACACGGCACCATGGGAACTGGGGAGATAACAGTAATCTCTTTCACATGTTTCCAATACTTCCATGCAGAGGGCACGGTGAATGTTACCTCTGTCCTCCAGCAAAGCTCCCTGCTGTCATTTGAACACACACACACGCACACACACACACACACACCCATTATCAAAGAGCGCTCCGTGTGTGAGTGTTACACCTGGTTTCTGTTTTTTTCATGGACCGTGATGGCAGTAGGGTTTCCTTTTCAGTGGTATTCATGTGGAGAGAAGATACGTGTGCGTCTTGAATAGAATGCCACAAAGGATTCCAAATTGAGAACACGGAGTTGTGATTGTGGGCAGGAGTTTTACTTTCTTCTTCTACCTGGAAGTATCTGATACACATCAGGCTGAGTCTAAAAACAGCCTTGTGGGGGTGTTTCCTTGTCAAAGGAAACATGACACATTCAAAAATGTAGTTTCAAATCTGAAGTTGTTGCTGTTTACATAAATATTGTTCTTGTTGTCTTCTGATGACGGCACTGTTGTCACCTTTTCTAACAAACAGCCATAAAGATGCAGTGGGTAACACTTTGCAACAAGGGTCCCTTTATTAATGTTACTTAGTGCATTATTAAGCATTAATAAACTTTTTAATAAAGTATTAACTGCTTAACCATATTATGTAATGCATTATTAAGCAGACACCCCTCCTGGCCCTTTGTCCTAACCTTAAGGACATTTAATAGTTAACCATAGCAGTAACATTACAAAAGTGACTCTTTGTTTATTAATGCTGTCCTAACCTTAAAGGCAGGGTACGTAAGTTGGAATTGTTAAAATAACTTTAAAAATGCTTAAATGTGATCATCTGACCCTGTTCTATGAGAAAAAGTAAGTCATCTTTCATATTTTATTTTTCTCCTAAGTCCCTCCTCTGGCTTTACAGCGCTGCATTTCCAATGTTCTCTCTCTTGACTCGGCTTTCCCTGCATGTGCACGTTAGGAGGCGTGGCTTTTGGCTCATTCAGGAAGGCCGGGGATAGAGTAACAGCCTTTCGAATTTTAAAATCTCCCCCTCCTTGCTCTGATAACATCAACTTACGGACCCTGCCTTTAAGGACACTTAATAGTTAACCATAGGAGTAACATTACAAAAGTGACTCTTTGTTTATTAATGCTTAAAGAAGTCACTTTTCCACTTGAACAAATGTCTATAATGGCTTCCTAATGATTGTTCACTGGCTGAGGAGCCGATATTTAACATTGAAGCGTTTGTTTACTCTTGCCTTCTTCAACCAGCTCACATGCACCCCACGAGCACGCGCACTCCAAAACCAGAACTTGAGCTCTGGCCTATATGTCATCACAAAGGCCAGATATAACCAAATATGAACCAGCAGCGAACAAACCAGCACAACAAAGCTCATTTCATAAAGTGAAACGCATAAATTATGTCTTACCGTTGCTGATCCGTGTTACGGGAAAAAAAGTCCACTCGGTTTGTGTATTCCATCTTCACAACAGCATGATGAGCCGATGCCAGGCTGTTTAGCTTGCTTTGTCCCATCCAGACTGTTTACAGATCTCCAATGCCGCGTCCCATCATTTTCCGGTTTACGGCGCTTCGCTGAAAAAAAAACCTCAACAACAAGCGAGGACGCCATTACGCACAAGGCGAGGCTCGGGCTCGTACTGTTGGATCCCGTAGGTCACTGGCAGGTCGGGTTCAGTTATAACTTTTGTTATTTTGGAGCGAGATGCTGAAGCTGCTTCCTTCCACCAATCAACGCACCTCTCAGTCCCGCACGCGTCCGACACAGCCGAAATATCGTGATCTCATGAGAAAATATGCCCTTTACAAAGAAGGACCAGAAAAGCACATTTTTTATTTATTTTTCCAATACAATTTATTTTAATGGCCTAAAAGACTATAATAGGATGTAGATATCCACGGTATTATAGTAGGGTGACCATATTTCCATTTCTGAAAAAGAGGACAGGGGATCTGTGCCAACCGATGACGTCACACTATCTATTGGCGACGCCACACAAACCATGTTGGGACCCATTTTTTCCCGGTGTTCTGTCAGAACACCTGGCTTAGAGCTAAAATATCAGATTCTGCCAACAAAGTGGCTCTAAAACAATTCATATGTAAACCGAGGTGTTTTTGCAAACACTAATTAATACTCCTGGGCAGGGTTTGAATTACACAGAGGATTCTGGGGGAGCCCAGTGATGGGGAGGGGGTGGGGGGTGGGTCTGTTTGCCTTGGCCCCCAAAATGCCTTGATACGGCCCTGGATGTGGGACTGACTTTTGAAGGTGATCTGAATTGTATCAAATATATAAATATTACACGCTTATGAATTATTGCTTCATGAAGGTCAAAAGGTGCAGTGGGATAAATCTACCAACATTTTCATTTTCAAGAACTTTGTTTTGTTTTCTTGTTTTTTATTTGAATATTTTCCTGTCCTGTCTGTCTCTGATCTTCCTGCTTCTCCTCTCAATCCACCAGAATAAACTGTTTCCTGGCTTCCTCCTGATTCACCTCAAGTTGCTTTTGAACTAAACAGGTCAAATGAATCTACCAGCTGAAAAATAGTGGAGTGTGCGCTATGCGGCCGCGCGGGTGAGGTGAAATCACCGGAGCACAGGTTACGCCTGCTGCACACTGGAAGCATCAGCGGCGCGGAATGGCAGCGGAATGGTTTACTCGCGACAATCGCGGCACTCCAGTGCACACCAGGAGAGTCAGCAATGAAGCGGCTTCACCGCCGCGCCCCTCGCTCGACTCGCGAGATCACAAGATCCCTCGAGACTTCAAAGTCACGGTTTGTTTATGCCATCCGCCATTGAAACAAAAAGAAGGAAATCACGTTTGACATTGCTGTGTGATGTCATAGATAATGTTGTTCCTCTCCACTGCCAGGGTTAAACCCATGAAAAACACACCGCTGCAATTTTCCAACGATGCGGTAAGTAAATAAGCCGTGAGGTCACACGGATAGACGTAATCTACATAGACTTGAAATCGCGTCGCTGCAATAGATTTTTATTTTGAAAATTACCGGGCATTTTACACTGAAACCTAGTGTGATTTCCTGTCTAGCCCTATGTTAACTGCGGAAATTGATGCATCCCAGAAGCGGCACGCGGCAAAAATAGAACCCAATGCTATTTCTAGCGGCGCGGTGTGCCATCCATCCATCCATCCATTTTCTCCCGCTTATCCGGAGTCGGGTCGCGGGGGCAGAAGCTTAAGGAGGGAAGCCCAGACCTCCCTCTCCCCAGCCACTTGGGCCAGCTCCTCCGGGGGAATCCCAAGGCGTTCCCAGGCCAGCCGAGAGACATAATCTCTCCAGCATGTCCTGGGTCTTCCTTTGGGTCTCCTCCCGGTTGGACGTGCCCGGAAAACCTCACCAGGGAGGCGTCCAGGAGGCATCCTAATCAGATGCCTGAGCCACCTCAACTGGCTCCTCTCGATGTGGAGGAGCAGCGGGTCTACTCCGAGCCCCTCCCGGATGACCGAGCTCCTCACCCTATCTCTAAGGGAGAGCCCAGCCACCCTGCGAAGAAAACTCATTTCGGCCGCTTGTATCCGCGATCTCGTTCTTTCGGTCACTACCCAAAGCTCGTGACCATAGGTGAGGGTAGGAACGTAGATCGACCGGTAAATTGAGAGCTTCGCCTTTCGACTCAGCTCTCTCTTCACCACGACAGACCGGTACAACGCCCCCATCACTGCAGATGCAGCACCAATCCACCTGTCGATCTCACGCTCCACCCTTCCCTCACTCGTGAACAAGACCCCGAGATACTTAAACTCCTCCACTTGGGGCAGGACCTCGTCCCTGACCTGGAGAAGGCATTCTACCCTTTTCCGACTCAAGACCATGGTCTCGGATTTAGAGGAGCTGATTCTCATCCCAGCTGCTTCACACCCGGCTGCGAACTGCTCCAGCGAAAGCCGGAGATCACGTTCTGACGAAGCCAACAGGACCACATCATCTGCAAAAAGCAGAGACCTGATCCTTAGGCCACCAAAACGGATCCCCTCACCACCTTGGCTGCACCTAGAAATCCTGTCCATAAAAGTTATGAACAGAATCGGTGACAAAGGGCAGCCTTGGCAGAGTCCAACTCTCACCGGAAACGAGCCCGACTTACTGCCGGCAATGCGGACCAAGCTCTGACACTGGTCGTACAGGGACCTAACAGCCCGTATCAAGGGGCCTGGTACCCCATACTCCCAGAGTACCCCCCACAGGGCCCCCCGAGGGACGCGGTCGAACNGACGGACCCTCCTCTCCAGAACCCCTGAATAGACCTTACCAGGGAGGCTCAGGAGTGTGATCCCCCTGTAGTTGGAACACACCCTGCGGTCCCCCTTTTTAAATAGGGGGACCACCACCCCGGTCTGCCAATCCAGTGGAACTGCCCCCGATGTCCACGCGATATTGCAGAGCCGCGTCAACCAACACAGCCCCACAGCATCCAGAGCCTTAAGGAAATCCGGGCGGATCTCATCCACCCCCGGAGCCTTGCCACCGAGGAGTTTTTTGACCACCTCAGTGACCTCAGCTCCAGAGATTGGAGAGCCCAACCCAAAATCCCCAGACTCTGCTTCCATCCTGGAAGACGTGCCGGTGGGATTGAGGAGGTCTTCGAAGTACTCGGCCCACCGATTCACAACGTCCCGAGTCGAGGTCAGCAGCACACCCTCCCCACTGTAAACAGTGTTGGTAGTGCACTGCTTTCCCCTCCTGAGACGCCGGATGGTGGACCAGAATCTCCTCGAAGCCGTACGGAAGTCTTGTTCCATGGTCTCACCGAACTCCTCCCATGCCCGGGTTTTTGCCTCTGCGACCACCCGAGCCGCATTCCGCTTGGACTGCCGGTACCTATCAGCTGCCTCCGGAGTCCCACAGGCCAAAAAGACCTGATAGGACTCTTTCTTCAGCTTGACAGCATCCCTAACCGCCGGTGTCCACCAGCGGGTTCGGGGATTGCCGCCACGACAGGCACCGGCCACCCTGCGGCCACAGCTACGGTCAGCCGCCTCGACAATGGAGTCACGGAACATGGTCCATTCGGACTCAATGTCCCCCGCCTCCCCCGGGACGTGTTCGAAGTTCTGTCGGAGGTGGGAATTGAAGCTCCTTCTGACGGGAGACTCTGCCAGACGTTCCCAGCAGACCCTCACAACACGTTTGGGTCTGCCAGGTCTGACCGGCATCCTCCCCCACCATCGAAGCCAACTCACCACCAGGTAGTGGTCAGTTGACAGCTCCGCCCCTCTCTTTACCCGAGTGTCCAAGACATGCGGCCGCAGATCAGATGAAACGACAACAAAATCGATCATCGACCTGCGGCCTAAGGTGTCCTGGTGCCAAGAGCACATATGGACACCTTTATGCTTGAACATGGTGTTTGTTATGGACAATCCATGACGAGCACAGAAGTCCAATAACAGAACACCACTCGGGTTCAGATCAGGGGGGCCGTTCCTCCCAACCACACCTCTCCAGGTCTCACTGTCGTTGCCCACGTGAGCATTGAAGTCCCCCAGCAGAACGAGGGAGTCACCCGAAGGAGCGCTTTCCAGCACCCCCTCCAGGGACTCCAAAAAGGGTGGGTAGTCTGAGCTGCAGTTTGGTGCATAAGCACAAACCACAGTCAGGACCCGTCCCCCCACCCGAAGACGGAGGGAGGCTACCCTCTCGCTCACCGGGGTAAACCCCAACGTACAGGCACCAAGATGGGGGGCAAGAAGTATGCCCACCCCTGCTCTGCGCCTCTCAGTGGGAGCAACTCCAGAGTGGTAGAGAGTCCAACCCCTCTCGAGGAAACTGGTTCCAGAGCCAGAGCCATGCGTTGAGGTGAGTCCAACTATATCTAGTCGGAACCTCTCAACCCCACACACCAACTCCGGCTCTTTCCCCACCAGAGAGGTGACATTCCACGTACCAAGAGCTAGCTTCTGTAGCCGAGGATCAGACCGCCAAGGTCCCTGCCTTCGGCTACCGCCCTTTGCACATTGCACCCGACCCCTTTGGCCCCTCCCACGGGTGGTGGGCCCATGGGAAGGGGGACCCACATCTCCTCTTCGGGCTATGCCCGGCCGGGCTCCATGGGTGAAAGCCCGGCCACCAGGCACTCGCCAGCGTGCCCCAACTCCAGGCCTGACTCCAGAGGGGGGCCCCGGTGACCCGCGTCCGGGCGAGGGAACACTGGTTCCATTTATTTTATTCATCATAAGGGGTCTTTGGGCTGCACTTTGTCTGATCCCTCACCTAGGACCTGTTTGCCATGGGTGACCCTACCAGAGGCATAAAGCCTCAGACAACTTAGCTCCTAGGATCATTGGGACACTCAAACCCCTCCACCACGATAAGGTGGCAGCCCAGGGAGAGGGGCGCGGTGTGCTGCTTCTGGAAATTGCTGCGTCGTGGCGGAGCGCATCAGACACGAATAAAAGATAAGATTAAAAGACAGAAGTAAGACAGAAGATTAACGGACATGAACGATCGCGTGTTAATTATATATTTGGTGGCGCCACTTTGAGAATGTTACTGTGGCCGTGCGCAGCTGCCCAGAGCGCTTCAACAATCAGCATTGTCTGTCCTCTCCGCTCAAAAGAATCCCGGGTGCGCTGAGAGTCCTTGATGTAATATAGGTAGAAACAGGATGTTTTTTCGGGCTTCCCTGGGTGTGTACTCTTGGTAAATTGAGGGCTTCCAGCTCCCCCGTAATTCAAACCCTGCTTCTGCATGAAAACCCGGACATTTTGGTCAATATAGGAAACCCCCCCAGACGTCCTGGACAGAGGGTGAAAAGTGGACATGTCCGGGGAAAAGAGGACCTTTGTTCACCCTATATTTTATAGGTGATGACTGAAGTCAAGTCTCAAGTAAATGCAGGCAAGTGTGAATCAAGTCTCAAGTCTGACACTTCAAATTTCAAGTCATTTCGAGTCATTTTTTAAAAACATTGCAATTATATGTTCAGTGTAAATATGTTCTTTTAGAAATCTGTATTTATTTCAACACTTGATGAAACAAGTGCAACTAAACCTAGAAATTGTATTAAATACAAGCAGGGCTGGACTGGGACCAGAAATCAGCCGGGCATTTTGAGCCGAGACCGGCCCACCAGCTATTGAAGTAAAAACAATGAGGCCTATTTTTTTACACCAGCTCTCTAACCCTGGTCCTGGATATTCCATATCCATCATTTTAGTTGTTTCCCTGCTCCAGCACAAAAACTGGGCTTATTTTGCTGCTTAACACAACAAAACATCAACAGACCAGGGAAAAAAACGCTAATATCTATTTATCTGCTCATTTTAAGTGAAGTAAAGAAAACAGTAAAGCAGAAAATAAGTTGCCATGCATGCCCTAAAGATCACTTACACACACACACACACACACACACACACGCACACACACACAGAGTGTTATGGTGCCACCCTGGAAGTTTTTTAACAAATGCTGATGTCACATGTCAGATGGAATTATTAATTACAATATTTGTTTTAATATTTGTTTTATTGTTGTAATGTTTTATTTTTATGAGTTTTTATCAGAATTTTCTCAGAATAAGTAATCACATGGATTATTTACTGAGTAAAATGAGTTTCTCTGTACAGGATTTTTTTTAAAAAAGTAAATCCGTTTAAAAACCATGAATCCAATCTACAGGTGAAACTAGAAAAACTACAATAGGATGCTAAAAGTTCATTTATTTCAGTAAAAACAAAAGGACCCAAACCAAGTACTGAGTACATATATGAGTGGGATATACTTTTTCAGACATTTCTCTATTTAAAATCCTTGTTTTATTGGTTTCATGTAACATTCTAATGGGGGTTTCATCAGCTGTAAGCCATAATCATCACAGTTATAACATATAAAGGCTTTGTATGGAATGAGTCTGTCTCATAGATTAGTTTCACCATTGATTCACTGACATTAACCAACTTTTGCACCAGATTCTCAATTTTTCAGTTTCAGCTGCAATATCACCAGGAAATAAATAAAACAATGACCTGATCAAAAAACAAACACAGAAGGTGCTTGACTCTCTCTCCCTCTCTCTCTCTCTCTCTCTCTCTCTCTCTCTCTCTCTCTCTCTCTCTCTCTCTCTCTCTCTCTCTCTCTCTCTCACACACACACACACACACACCTACACACACACACACGCAGCAGGCTCTGTATTTCTTCTAAGCAGCAAATGTAGTGATGGAGGGAAATCCAGTCTCCTCGTTCTGTTCTCACAGGGAAATTTTCAGATGCATCTGACGCGCGGATGGATGACCCAAACCGGAACTGCTTAGTAACTGAATCTAAGCGCAACAAATGTTATAAAAAATAATTCAATGAAGTTCTAAATTGCGTACGGCCGCCTCTTCCTTTTCTTTTCTTGTTAGTACTGCGAACATTAGCGCCGAACTTATATTTCCCCACTATAAAGTTAGCTAAACTAGAAGTTGGTTTGTTGGTGATGACGTCTGAGAATGATTGGATGAACAGATTTTCTAGCATGCTTTGTTTCTGTAAATGTTGAAAATAAAATAATTATGATTAATTTCTACTGGCAGCAAATGTAACATCATCATTACTGACATGAGAAAGGCTAAAACTGAAGAAAATGAAAGGATGACATTTATAAACTAGCTTCAGTTTGATGGAGAGCTGCACCACATGATTTTAAAAAGATCGGAATTGGATGTAAAAGATCGGATTTAACCTTTTAAAACAACAAATATGACTTTCTAAATTCATCCTGAGACAGAGATTTTCAAATGGAATAGCAATTGCTTAGTTTTAATTTCAACAAGTTCCTCTATATCGATATTCTTTGTTTCTTGTACGAAAAATACACATTAACGTCACACAATTTACGGCAGGCAGGGATTCAGACACCAAAGTGCAGCTGTTAGCAAGCAGGCTAACGCTGAGCTAACATGTCTCCTCAGGAGAAGTAAAATGTCTGCAGCTAGGTGGTATTTTACATAGATATCATATATATCACTAGATGCCTTAACTGGGAGTCGACAGCGTACCTACACGGCGGCCATCTTACCTCGGACAGCTTACGTTCCGTTCTCAATGGTAGCAGATGGAAGGTGAGTGAAAAACTTAAACAAAAACACTCTTAACTCGATGAAATATTAACGGATTTACAAGCGGGTTGCATTATTACAAACCTTATAGCACATAGGCTTGATAGGACATACTTTCACATTTTTAAATTAACAGACCAAATCCGTCATATTTTACAGCCACATCTCTGGCAAAAACTCCTCAGTGGAAAGGCTCCGGGGGTGGATGAGATCCGCCCGGATTTCCTTAGGGCCCTGGATGTTGTGGGGCTGTGTTGGCTGACGCGGCTCTGCAATATCGCGTGGACATCGGGGGCAGTTCCACTTGACTGGCAGACCGGGGTGGTGGTCCCCCTATTTAAAAAGGGGGACCGCAGGGTGTGTTCCAACTACAGGGGGATCACACTCCTGAGCCTCCCTGGTAAGGTCTATTCAGGGGTTCTGGAGAGGAGGGTCCATCGGATAGTCGAACCTCGGATACAGGAGGAGCAATGCGGTTTTCGTCCTGGCCGTGGAACACTGGACCAGCTCTATACCCTTAGGGGGGTCCTGGAGGGTGCGTGGGAGTTCGCCCAACCAATCTACATGTGTTTTGTGGATTTGGAGAAGGCGTTCAACCGTGTCCCTCGGGGGGCCCTGTGGGGGGTACTCTGGGAGTATGGGGTACCAGGCCCCTTGATACGGGCTGTTAGGTCCCTGTACGACCAGTGTCAGAGCTTGGTCCGCATTGCCGGCAGTAAGTCGGGCTCGTTTCCGGTGAGAGTTGGACTCTGCCAAGGCTGCCCTTTGTCACCGATTCTGTTCATAACTTTTATGGACAGGATTTCTAGGTGCAGCCAAGGTGGTGAGGGGATCCGTTTTGGTGGCCTAAGGATCAGGTCTCTGCTTTTTGCAGATGATGTGGTCCTGTTGGCTTCGTCAGAACGTGATCTCCGGCTTTCGCTGGAGCAGTTCGCAGCCAAGTGTGAAGCAGCTGGGATGAGAATCAGCTCCTCTAAATCCGAGACCATGGTCTTGAGTCGGAAAAGGGTAGAATGCCTTCTCCAGGTCAGGGACGAGGTCCTGCCCCAAGTGGAGGAGTTTAAGTATCTCGGGGTCTTGTTCACGAGTGAGGGAAGGGTGGAGCGTGAGATCGATAGGCGGATTGGTGCTGCGTCTGCAGTGATGCGGGCGTTGTACCGGTCTGTCGTGGTGAAGAGAGAGCTGAGCCGAAAGGCGAAGCTCTCAATTTACCGGTCGATCTACGTTCCTACCCTCACCTATGGTCACGAGCTTTGGGTAGTGACCGAAAGAACGAGATCGCGGATACAAGCGGCCAAAATGAGTTTTCTTCGCAGGGTGGCTGGACTCCCTTAGAGATAGGGTGAGAAGCTCGGCCATCCGGGAGGGGCTCGGAGTAGACCCGCTGCTCCTCCACATCGAGAGGAGCCAGTTGAGGTGGCTCGGGCATCTGATTAGGATGCCTCCTGGACGCCTCCCTGGTGAGGTTTTCCGGGCACGTCCAACCGGGAGGAGACCCAAAGGAAGACCCAGGACACGCTGGAGAGATTATGTCTCTCGGCTGGCCTGGGAACGTCTTGGGATTCCCCCGGAGGAGCTGGCCCAAGTGGCTGGGGAGAGGGAAGTCTGGGCTTCCCTCCTTAAACTGCTGCCCCCGCGACCCGACTCCGGATAAGCAGGATAAAATGGATGGATGGATGGATAAATTAAGTGTTATAATTTTTACAGTAGAAAGATTAACCAGTGTGGCATAGTTATATTGGGTATAACACTGAATACCAACAATGGTAACAAAAAATACCAGTAATGGTGACACTGACAATATTCACAACAGTATTATTATTAAAGTTAAAGTCCCAAGTATTCATCACACACTGGTGAAATTACATCTCCGCATTTGACCCATCCCCATGGTGGGGAGCGGTGAGCTGCAGCTGTGGCCGCGCTCGGGAACTATTTGGTGGTTTAACCCCCCAATCCAACCCCTTANCCCAACCAATCTACATGTGTTTTGTGGATTTGGAGAAGGCGTTCGACCGCGTCCCTCGGGGGGCCCTGTGGGGGGTACTCTGGGAGTATGGGGTACCAGGCCCCTTGATACGGGCTGTTAGGTCCCTGTACGACCAGTGTCAGAGCTTGGTCCGCATTGCCGGCAGTAAGTCGGGCTCGTTTCCGGTGAGAGTTGGACTCTGCCAAGGCTGCCCTTTGTCACCGATTCTGTTCATAACTTTTATGGACAGGATTTCTAGGTGCAGCCAAGGTGGTGAGGGGATCCGTTTTGGTGGCCTAAGGATCAGGTCTCTGCTTTTTGCAGATGATGTGGTCCTGTTGGCTTCGTCAGAACGTGATCTCCGGCTTTCGCTGGAGCAGTTCGCAGCCGGGTGTGAAGCAGCTGGGATGAGAATCAGCTCCTCTAAATCCGAGACCATGGTCTTGAGTCGGAAAAGGGTAGAATGCCTTCTCCAGGTCAGGGACGAGGTCCTGCCCCAAGTGGAGGAGTTTAAGTATCTCGGGGTCTTGTTCACGAGTGAGGGAAGGGTGGAGCGTGAGATCGATAGGCGGATTGGTGCTGCGTCTGCAGTGATGCGGGCGTTGTACCGGTCTGTCGTGGTGAAGAGAGAGCTGAGCCGAAAGGCGAAGCTCTCAATTTACCGGTCGATCTACGTTCCTACCCTCACCTATGGTCACGAGCTTTGGGTAGTGACCGAAAGAACGAGATCGCGGATACAAGCGGCCAAAATGAGTTTTCTTCGCAGGGTGGCTGGACTCCCTTAGAGATAGGGTGAGAAGCTCGGCCATCCGGGAGGGGCTCGGAGTAGACCCGCTGCTCCTCCACATCGAGAGGAGCCAGTTGAGGTGGCTCGGGCATCTGATTAGGATGCCTCCTGGACGCCTCCCTGGTGAGGTTTTCCGGGCACGTCCAACCGGGAGGAGACCCAAAGGAAGACCCAGGACACGCTGGAGAGATTATGTCTCTCGGCTGGCCTGGGAACGTCTTGGGATTCCCCCGGAGGAGCTGGCCCAAGTGGCTGGGGAGAGGGAAGTCTGGGCTTCCCTCCTTAAACTGCTGCCCCCGCGACCCGACTCCGGATAAGCAGGAGAAAATGGATGGATGGATGGATGGATGGATCTCTGGCATTTATAACAAATCAAACCGTTTAAAATTCGGTTGAAAATTGAGCAAGTTAGAGTTATTTAAATAGTACATGCACCATTGACACCAATGTTACGAAAGGGGGCAGCTGTCCGAGGTAAGATGGCCGCGTAGGGACGTTCGTCCAATCGACGAACAGCGTGGGTAAGGCATCTAGTGATATATATGATATCTATGGTATTTTAAACCGGACAGCGAAGGCACAGCTGCAGCCACTTGCAATGTGTGCATACTGGGCATTCAGTGGCAGAGCTGCATGATACGCAGCCTTCAAAACAAACTACTTGCACTTTCGGTTTTTCCCTTCAGGCATCAACAAAGCGAATCACCTGTTTCCATTAATTCCCAGTTTGACAATTGCCACCAAAATTCCCAGTTCTCAGCGAACTCGGACAAAAACGCAGAGCCAGCCGACAGATAAAGATACGTTAATAAACAGAGAAATTGCCAACAGACTGCAAAAAGTCGAGGTTTTGTCTGCTGCAGCACCCGAGCTGTGCGTTAGCTACAGGTGTTATGCAGGGAAAAGTTGTTCTGCCTGCCGAGGCGCTGCGTGCCTGCCCCGTCACGTGAACACGCATCGCTCAACATAGCTGCTGATTGAGGGAGTCAACAACTTGAAGTATGAGCAACCCTGCTACTTTTAAATATGTTCGTAACACATTTTTTAATCAGTGCACTTTCTAAACAAGTGAAAGGGAAACCTAAAGGAGAACTTGAATGTGTTTTCTTTTTTTCCTATTTTAATGCTTTCCTAAAAAGTATCGGATCGGACTCGGCATCGGCAAATACTCAAAATAAAATGACTCGAAATCGGATCGGGAGCAAAAAAATGCGATTGGAACATCCCTTAGCAGGATTTTTTTGTTTGTTTATATTTTGTTTAGTGTTTGAACCAGTTTGAACCTGTCTCTCTTATTCAGGTTTCAGAAATAGTCAAAAAGCTGAAGCCTTCTTTTTGCCCGAATGATAAGTTTCCTCCCAGGCTACTTAAGGAGGTCTTTAGTGCTGTAGGTCCGAGTATTGTTAATCTGATTAACACCTCTCTTTCTGTGGGTTGTGTCCCAGCTGCTTTAAAACAGGCTGTGGTCCAACCTCTTCTTAAAAAGAGCAACTTAGATCCTAATGTTCTGTCAAACTTTAGGCCCATTTCTAAGTTACCTTTTCTTTCTAAAGTCTTGGAGAAGGTAGTTTACCTCCAACTGCAGGATCATCTCCAGATTCATGGAATTACTGAAAAATTTCAGTCTGGTTTTAAAACTGCTCATAGCACTGAGACAGCACTTCTTAGAGTTTTTAATGATCTGCTTTTATGCACAGACTCAGGAGACTCTGCTGTTTTAATTTTGTTGGATGTGGCTGCTGCATTTGACACTGCAGAATGCTGCAGCCCGTCTGCTCACAGGTTGCAAGCGACGTGACCACATCACCCCTATCCTGTCCTCCTTGCACTGGCTGCCTGTACGTTTTAGGATTGATTTTAAGATTTTAATCTTGGTTTTTAAATGCCTTAATGGTCAGGCACCCTCATACCTATCAGAGCTCCTACATAGGCATGTTTCTAGGAGAGGGTTGAGGTCTGGAACCAAGTTGTTTTTAGAAGTTCCCAGGACGCGCATGGTGACCCGGGGAGACCGAGCATTTTCAGCTGTTGCTCCTAAGCTGTGGAACAATCTCCCTCTAACTGTTAGGACGGCTGCAACCTTGGATGATTTTAAGTCTCTCTTAAAGACTCATTTTTTTAGTTTGGCTTTTAATACTGAATGAGCAGAAACATTCAGGCTGTTTTTATCATTGATGTTTGTTTTAATTGAAATTTTCTCTTGGCGTGGTGTCCTTTTTGTGGTTTTATTGCCATGTACAGCACTTTGGTCACTTTGTGTGTGTAAAGTGCTTTATAAATAAAGCTTGATTGATTGATTGATTAGTGTTGGTAGGTAGGTAAAACAGAGTACAGGATGAACCATGTAAAACATAAAGATATAACCTACACGTGTGTTAACAGACAGCTGAACCAGTGTGTCTAAAGCTCAGGCTGATAGAGAATAGCACTTAGGTTAATGTTGGACAAGAATCAATACATTTTGATGTTTTTAATCTGCTGATGATTTTATGTGTACAGTCTCTCAAGACAACTTACAGTGATTAAGATTCCAGTGTAAAGATCATAAACTTGTATTGATTTTCCTTTTCAGTTCATTCATAAGATCTGGAAAAAATGTTTAGATGTTGCTCTTCAAGCCAAAACATTTTTTTTTCTCCACTCAATTTTCCTTCAAACCCCATGAGAATATTCTTTAAGTTCTGTTCTGTCAGGGTGAGATTCTTTATATTGTTTAGGCTACACCCGCTCCAGCTATGTGTCTGCGTTTATACATCATGTGATGCTGCTGCAGTTCTTCAGACTTAGTTCTGCTGGACTAATGTCAGAACCTTCAGCCATTCGTCTTCGGCTCTCCCAGAAAACATACTTGACTGAAATGTTTACACTGTACTTAAAACAATTAGCTCGAGCACTGCCCACTGTGGGTCCAGCTTGGATCCTGGTGTGGTCCTCTGGCTGGTGTTTATGCTGGTCAGGGTGATGCTTGATGCCAGACATCAACACCACATCCAAACAGCGAGCCGTGGCTCTGCCCGCCTCTCCACAGCAGGTTAATCATGAGCTGGGATGTCTAACCAACAGCTTTGAGGCCTCAGTCTGAACTCCTCTCTCCACTCTGCTTTTGCAGAGTTTGGGTTGTTTGCTGTTTCTTCAGGGCGCTTTGCTTCACACTCTGGTCTCCATACGCTGATGTCTGGCTCTCAACACAGTGGTCTGGATTGTGCTTCATGTAAATGGGAAATAAATTAGACAAACTGATTATGTAACAGTAGTCAAGCAGTCTTTTAGCACCACTAAGAGGACACAGCAAAGATGAGTACAGCCATGATGGAATCTGCTCTCTGGGATGTTATACAAGATAAATTAAAAGCATTGGCAGACCTAAAAATATCCAGAAGGTGGAGAATTAAATAAATAATCTAATACTGGAAGTATGACTCCAGCAGCATGGTAGGTATGCACGCTATAGCTAAACATCCTCCTTTGATCACTGTCTGAGTACAGAGGTGCTCGCCAGGCCGGGACACGAGCTCAGCAATTCCCACTTATCCAGGAGAATGTGCTTGTTTCAAATAGCATTCCTGTCTGAGTGCTTTTATGGGAGAGTTCCTGCATACACCAGCATACCATCCTACAAATACTTCTGCTTGTACCTGTTGAGTTCCAGAACCTCTCTGATCTCATCTCCAGTGTTGATTGGAGCAACTGGACAGAGTTGTTCTCTCCTGTTACGACCATCGAAATGATTCCAGTGATGTGTTGAGCTTTGTCTGGTCTTCTCTGCATCAAAGACAAAAACATATCCTCTCGTTTCTGTTATTTGAGAACACCATGTCTTTGAAATGAAAAATTGTTAAAGGGATTTTTGGGACTTTTCTGCACAAGTTATAATTAAAACTTTCTGATGGAACTCTGTTCAGCATTTACTTCCTTCATGGCTGATGAGCTAATGGCTAGTCCTAACTAGAGATCAGCCGATATTTTCTATTGCTGATGCCCGTTTTCATGGGCGATATCTAAACATTTTCCACCTTATTTGCATGCTAAAATGACGCTAATGACAACAGTGGATGCTGAATCAGTTTTCCAACACTGAATTTAAACCTACTGTTGAATCTTAATTTTTTCACTGCACAGTATTAAAATGATACATTTAGCCAAAGTTAATATAACTAATCAATAAATGATGATTTACAAGGACAAAAAATTAGCTGCAGCAGCTAAATGTAACACATTTCATCCAGGGGTTGAGTCCAGCAGGGATTTCTTTATTTCTGCAGAAATAGGAATAATGATAACTATTTATAATTGAAAGCACACAAGAACCTGTCTGAGATTTTGGTGTTTGATTGGTGTTTAAAGACAGAAACAGTCCATTTGGAGTTTATTGACGAGCTAAAACTGACCGGTACAAATTGACTCAAATCTAAAGAGGATTGGTAAAATTTTAAGACTTGTCTGCCTTCAGGAAGCTTTCTGCAAGGTGTAAAATCCAAATCCTTTAAAGGTTTTGGAGAAAAATGAGCATCAAATTGCTGAAATGATTTTGCTGAACTGTTGATCATTTCTGATGTAATTTATATGAAATGTGTGAAGCTTTAATGCCACATTCTTATATTTTTGTCTCGGTGTGGGCACAGCTCCATGTGTCATCCTCTTGACTGACTGTCTTCTTTCCCCCCACAGAGAGAATAATAGACAGCATTTTAACTGCCACAAAAAATTATGGACTTGGAGAGAAGTTAGACAGGTACTCACAGTTCAGCTCATCCTCACCAATAGCCTGTTTTTGTTACTACTGTCTAACGTCTGGCTGTTCTTCTTCCTAGACTCACCTGTAAAAGATGCATCATAGTGGGAAACGGCGGAATCCTGTATAATAAGTCCCTGGGCACACGCATAGATGACTACGATGTTGTAGTACGGTAAGCAAAAACCTTTTTCTAATTCATCTGAATCACAGAGGTCCACTGTTGGTGTTGTCCCAGGGATTAGAGGGGAGGTAGCAGCCTGGTGCTGCCAGACAAATATACTGATGTGAAGTGACTATTATCTCTGCTCAGGGAACTGAGACTTTACAGTCATGTGTGTGGAGGTCAAAGGTTAAAGTTCATGACAGGACAGTTGGAAAAAGACTAGACCTGTGAATGGTTTGGAATGGTTGCAGTTCCTTTTCTTTGCCCACCGTGGTGTTGGAGGTGAAGACACCTTCTCATACCTGTTTCCACAGACCTATAGTAATCTGTATATTGCAGCTGCTCTGTGAGGATCATTATCTTTGGTTTATCCAGAGCATTTAATACAACACAGCCCAATTTATTATGTCAGCAAGTCCAGATGACACAGGTGGACACCTCCACCACCTCCCAGATTAACGACCACCTAACAAACAGACCTAAATGTGTGAGACTGAAGGGTTGTGTGTCTGACCAGGTTGTCAGCAGCACAGGAGCTCCACAGGGAACGGTACTCTCACTACTCCTGTTTTTCTCTGTACACCTCAGGCTTTTAGGACAAGTCAGAGTTCTATTATTTGCAAAAGACTCAGATGAGTCTGTAGCTTTTTGTTGTCTCAGAGATGGACAAGAGACTGAGGACAGAGACCTGGTGGTCCACTTTGTTGAACGATGTGGCAACAATAATCTCATCTTAAATGTGAACAGAACACAGGAGATGAATGGGGATTTTAAAGGAAGGAGGAACATGTCAGGCACTCAAGAAGAAGTAGAGATAGAGGGATATTGATAAAAAGACCTCGGTATAAATAATGAGTTACTGCAGCAGCTTAGTTCCCTCTGGGATTAATAAAATAATTTTTATTTGAATCAAAGAAAAAGTGTCAAATTAACAGGATGAAACAGATGCAAACTTATGGAGTGCATCATATCAGTTTCACAAACAGCAGGTACTGTAACTGGAGTAAACACTCTTCATTTAGAAATGTGCACATGTGACAAATGTACAGGTTTGAGAGTGTAATTGTCATCGACCTGGAAAAGTGGCTTTTGCAGAAATAACATCCCGTTATTTATTTAGTGTATTTTTATTAGAGCTAAAAGTTTCAGATCTTCTGTAATTAGCCTCCATTTCTTAAAGACATATCTGAAAACAACAAAGTCATGTAGGATATATATGAAATGCTCTCTCTGCTTTGTAGCGGTCAGCTAGCTTAATTTTCAGACCAGTCATGTTTCTAGTGTTTCTGGTTGATAACCATCAGTCAGGCTGCATGAGTAAATTAAAGTTAACTGAAGTTATCAGAGGACTCAAACTAAGGTCAAATTCATATTTTACATTTTAATTCGATAAATAATAAAAAATATGACTCAAATTATGTGTTTAAATTTAGATTGAAATAAAATTGATCTTTTAGATTAATAATGTACTGAATCTGGTTTTGTGGGTTGATAACTGATTTCTGTTTTTTGTCAATTGTGATTTATCTCTAAGAATTAAAATCAACAAAATACGATTTGTTTTATAAGTTAGTCTGTGGTAAATTCAAAAAGGTCCTGATGGAGTTGGTTGTTGCTGTAGCCAATCGGCGCCTCTCAAAGGTCAGCATGTTGAAGGTCCCAGAGGTGATGCATTAAAACAAAAATCAGATTTTTGAATTTCACACTTCCAAGTCACTGATGAAAGGGCTGATTCTGATCACCAAATGATTTTTTATGCTTCTCTAAAAAATTCATTTATTCAGAACAAATTTGGTTTGCTATGTGCTCAAACATGCTGACTGTAGTCACTTGGTGTTTTTTGTTGGCAGGCTCAATGAAGCCCCAGTAAAAGGTTACAGCAGAGATGTAGGGACCAAAACCACCCTGAGGATCACCTATCCAGAGGGAGCCATCCAGAATCCTGAAAACTATGAAAAAGACTCTCTTTTTGTCTTTTCCGGTTTCAAACCACTTGATTTCAAGTGGTTCAGACAGATAGTCTTCAAGGAAAATGTGGTAAGACATTTTAAAGTACTTCAATTTATATTTAGCTCTTTTCTAACAGGACAACTGTAGACAAATGTGAAACTTGAGACGGGCTCAAGTAAAAATAAAAGCAAACCATGAATGGAATATTCTATTGTATTACACACACACACACACACACACACACACACACACACACACACACACACACACACACACACACACACACACAATATATTGCTTTCACCAAACTCGTCAGATTTTGATGAAGTCTTTCTGACATGTTGAAAACAGCACAAATCTGTGTAGTTGGAGTGGTTTAAGATGGTTCAAATGCAAATTAAACTTGAAAAATTAGAATCTGGTGCAAAAGTTAATTTATGTCAGTAATTCAACCTAAAAGGTGAAGCTAATCTATGAGACAGACTCATTCCATGCAGAGCCAGATGTTTCAGGCTTTATTTGTTATAATTGTGATGATTCTGGCTACAGCTGATCAAAACCCCACATTCAAAATCTCCGACAATTAGAATATTGCATGAAATCAATAAAACAAGGAATTTAAAAAGAAAAAAGTCAGACATCTGAAGTACAATAATACATATGTACTCAGTACTTGGTTTGAGCCCCTTTTGCATCATTTACTGCCTCAGTGCAGCGTGGCATTGAGCTATCAGCCTGTGGCTTTGCTGAAGTGTTGTGGAAGGCCAGGATGCTTCAACTGTGACCTTCAGCTCTTCTGCATTGTTCGGTCTCATGTCTCTCATCTTTCTCTTGGCAATGTCCCATAGATTCTCTATGGAGTTCAGGTCAGGTGTGTTTGCTGGCCAATCAAGCACAGTAGTCCCATGGTCATTGAACCAGGTTCTGGTACTTTTGGCAGTGTGGGCAGGTGTCAAGTCCTGCTGGAAAATGAAGTCAGCATCTCCATAAAGCTCATCTTTGAAAGGAAGTATGAAGCACTCCAAAATCTCTTATGTAACCCAGTGTAAAACCAGATTACAATAGCAACCTCATTACATAATTAAAAAATGAATATTGAAGTATTTAAAACATGATAAAAGACCATATGATATAAATAAAACTTAAAAAGATAAATAGAAATCTAAATACAATTTTATTCATAAATAGTTAAAAAGAAACTTGTTAGAATTGATTAAATAGGAATTAGGATGTGAAGAACTAAAACTGAATAGAAAGTTCTAGAAAAAGTCAGTTAGCAACCGACTAACCAATCACGTAGCAGGTCAGCTATCATATCAGCCAATAGAATTTGACGCTCTCCGCTGATCGCTGCGTAGCTTTCAGATGCGCTGAGATGCTGACGAGGAAGCACTTGTCCGTGAAGAACAAACTAGGATGCATTAGCAGCCTTTTACTCAAGAAATTGCCTAAACTTCGGTAAGCAGACTGAAATTTATGTTTAGGTTATGTTCTATGTAATAGTGACAAGTTATGTGTCAAGCTTTAGAAATACTGAGGTCCGAAGCCCGTGACTCCGCCGTGACTTACCCCTGGGAAACCCTGTGTAACACGTGCTGGCTTTTCTTGGTGAGTCCATTAGTGTGTATGTGTGTTAACTCCTATGCTAGGATATGTAAGGCCGTAGCTAATCTTCGACAGCCGTTAGCATTAAAAGAGCTTCTAAAACCAAATGAACAGGTCCATCCCTGTACCTGCCAAACACTTTATGTGAAATGTAATACATTTAACTGTGTGTGGAATGACAAATTAGAACACTATTATTCTGTTTGAAGAAATGTGATGTTATAAAAGAAGTTGAAGCTAATTATCAAACTACTTGTTGGAACCCATTTCTACTGATTTATTGGTAATTTAGTTTCTTCATTATTATTGCATGGTACCAGCTTGAGTTGAATTATTTGTTGTACAACGTGTGATTTAATTATAAAGGAATTTAGTTCATTTGATAAATGCAGATTGTAAAGCACAGTTCAGCTATAAAGTATTGTATTCTGACCTTGTCTATAGGTCAGGTTTTTTTCCTTGGATTGATTCCTTTCGGATTTGGATTTATCCACCCCGGGAACTGAAGACTCTTGTTCCAGTTCCGGATGGCGAGCCCCAGCCCAGTTGAGACATCGAACCGGTGATTGACTGTTCTGTCACACATTTGAACTTGAGCTCAACCAACTTCACGAACACTCACTACTTGACTGACACGACTTCATGAGTGTTCACCAACTCGACTGACCGAATAAGAAACAAAGACTGGTGAAATTTTATTTTATTTTGGATCTTACAAGCACTTTTATTATCTTAGACAGTTCTTATACATGTTTGTTAATAAATCATTGTTATACTTACCTTGTCTGATTTATCCTTTAACTTTAGGTCTTTTTAAAACACAGATAAGAGATCTTATTACCTTATTCTGCTGACGTTTCGACCATCGCTGTGGCATTCTTCTGAGCTAAGCTGCTAACGCAGCTTCACTTCCGCTTCCGTTTATGTGCGGGCAACAGGGGACGATGTCGCCCTCTGCTGCCTGCGCTTTCCTCCTTGATGACGCAGTCCCATGCGTGGTCCAACGTGTACACCCCGTCGTCCCTGTTCATGGTTCCATAACCGGAAGCGGAAGTGAATCTGCGTTAGCAGCTTAGCTCAGAAAAAGGCCACAGCGATGGTCGAAACGTCAGCAGGATAAGGTAATAAGATCTCCTATCTGTTTTAAAAATAACTAAAGTTAAAGGATTACAGTAGATACACAGAATGAACGTACCGAAGATGGTTGTCTGATTTATGTTGTCACACTACTACTTGCTCCTCCGAGTCTAGTATTTTCTGATCTGGTCCACAAGGTGTTAAATCGCAATTATTTTCATATGTACCACCTATTGTAAGCCATTCTAGGTTACACTTAGTAGATGTCCGAGTTGACTCTGGACCCAAAGAAGCACAGTGGACCAACTCCAGCAGATGACTTGGCTCCCCAAATCAACACAGACTGTGGAAACTTCACACTGGACTTCAAGCATCTTGGATTGTGTGCCTCTCCATTCTTCCACCTGACTCTGGCTCCTTGGTTTCCAAATGAGATGTAAAGTTTGCTCTCATCAGAAAAGGACATTGGACCGCTGAACAACAGACCAGTTCTTTTTAGCCCAGGTAAGATTCTTCTGGTGTGGTTTGTTGTTCAGGGGCGGCTTGACAAGAGGAATAAGACATTTGAAGCCCATGTCCAGGATCTGTCTGTGTGTGGTTTGTCTTGATGCACCAACTCCAGTCTCATTCCACTCCTTGTGAAAGTCCCCAACACCTTTGAATGGCCTTTTCCTGACAATCTTAGCAGGGCTGTGGTCATCCCTGCTGCTTGTACACCTTTTTCTTCAACTCTTTCCCCTTCCACATATCTTTCTATTAATGTACTTTGATACAGCACTTTGGAAACACCTGCTTTTACCTTTTGAGGCTTTCCCTCCTTATGGAGGTTGTCAATAATGGTTTTCTGCACAACTGTCTGGTCAGCCATGATTGTGATTCCTACTGAACCAGACTGAGAGACCATCTAAAGGCTCAGGAACCCTCTGCAGGTGTTCTGGAGTCATCAGCTGATGCTTGCTTAGTATGAGGATTGTATCAACACACAGTCAGTGTCTTGATGCAATCTGCTGGGTTCCTTATATAGGAAACTTTTTACTGATTGGCTTAATGAACTGAACTGTATTGGAATGTTTACTTTGTGAAGAGCCTTGAGACGACTCTTGTCGTGATTTGGCGCTATAGAAATAAACTGAATTCAATTGAATTGAATAGAGTGTGACACTTTGAGTCTAGAATATTGAACCATTTCTCAATATTCTAATTGTCTGAGATTCTGAATGTGGGTTTTTCATCAGCTGTAGCCATAATCATCACAATTATAACAAATAAAGAATCAGAATCAGAAGGGTTTTATTGCCAGATGTGTGAGAAATCACAACATTAGGAAATTGCTGCGGTACTTGGTGCAAAAAGAAAGATAAAAAATAAGAGATAAGCAAATATAGGAAATAATAATATACTCATGATAAAATAATTAATATTAAAAGGGTGGCAATAATTAGAGAAGCAGCTACTATATACACAGTGTAGATACTAATCAGAGTGGATCAGCTTTAGGTACAAACAAAAAGCTGAAATATCTGACTTTGCATGGAATGAGTCTGTCCATCCATCCATCCATCCATCCATTTTTTCCCGCTTATCTGGAGTCGGGTCGCGGGGGCAGCAGCTTAAGGAGGGAAGCCCAGACCTCCCTCTCCCCAGCCACTTGGGCCAGCTCCTCCGGGGGAATCCCAAGGCGTTCCCTGGCCAGCCGAGAGACATAATCTCTCCAGCGTGTCCTGGGTCTTCCTTTGGGTCTCCTCCCGGTTGGACGTGCCCGGAAAACCTCACCAGGGAGGCGTCCAGGAGGCATCCTAATCAGATGCCCGAGCCACCTCAACTGGCTCCTCTCGAGGTGGAGGAGCAGCGGGTCTACTCCGAGCCCCTCCCGGATGGCCGAGCTTCTCACCCTATCTCTAAGGGAGAGTCCAGCCACCCTGCGAAGAAAACTCATTTCGGCCGCTTGTATCTGAGATCTCGTTCTTTCGGTCACTACCCAAAGCTCGTGACCATAGGTGAGGGTAGGAACGTAGATCGACCGGTAAATTGAGAGCTTCGCCTTTCGACTCAGCTCTCTCTTCACCACGACAGACCGGTACAACGCCCCCATCACTGCAGATGCAGCACCAATCCGCCTGTCGATCTCACGCTCCACCCTTCCCTCACTCGTGAACAAGACCCCGAGATACTTGAACTCCTCCACTTGGGGCAGGACCTCGTCCCTGACCTGGAGAAGGCATTCTACCCTTTTCCGACGCAAGACCATGGTCTCGGAATGAGTCTGTCTCATATGTTAATTTCACCTTTTAGGTTGAATTACTGACATAATTTGCACAATATTCTAGTTTTTTCAGTTTCACCTGTACATTCTGTATAGAGTTGGTAGGAGAAATCAAAAGCAAGTTTTTTCTGAGACTTTATAATTCCTAATGGTGGTGGACCTTTAATCACATGGGTCAGACTAAGCTGGAGAATCGTCCGTACCTTATCACTTTGATTCTTACAGCTATTCATAATGGCTGCACGGTCATTTCCAATTATTTTCACAAAAACATTTCATAAGCATTTTGATTGTGTTTTTGTTGAATGTGTGTTTTTCTCTTTTTGGCTGAGAGTAATTTGAGTCCACTCAGGCATGTCTTGGTAAAAACCTTTGGTTTAGAGGAGTAGCGGCTGGTGAAATAAATTCTTGGGTTGGCTATATTAAAGAGCGAGTAACAGCTACATCAACTTATTTTGCTGATGACCTGTATAGATGAGTGTCTAATAGTGCTGTAGACATGTGTAATCATTATTTTGCCAGTTTAGTGCAACTAACTTAGAATTTAATATTTCAGCCTAAAACCATAATTGTATCTCCATCTTCAGGTTAAACTGCTCCACACTGATCTAGAATCAGCCACAGCTGATAGCTGTAGAGCTGCAGGGTGACGTTGTCTCTACTGTACTACGTGGCTGTGCTGCACTGGACTCTAGCTGAGTATGACA
Organism: Aphyosemion australe; assembly: GCA_006937985.1. Lineage (NCBI taxonomy): Eukaryota > Metazoa > Chordata > Actinopteri > Cyprinodontiformes > Nothobranchiidae > Aphyosemion > Aphyosemion australe. The sequence continues at coordinate 233,529 of SSNS01000343.1, forward strand.
CGTTAGGGCTCGGAGCCGCTCGCCTCCTTGAATAAAAGTCTTCCTCCCTCCTTTCTTCTAGTGATTGATGTGGAGAGGAAACCCTCCAGCCTGCTGCAGTTTTATGATGCAATTACTACAATTCCAAAACAACCATTAATTTCCCTCCTCCAAATAAGCAGTGTTACAGAAAGTCTTTTTTCAGATTTACAGATACATTAGACCAGGGGTAGGCAATCCTGGTCCTGGAGTTCTGCTATCCAGCATGTTTTAGCTCCAACACACCTAACTGAATGGTTGATACACCTGTTCACCAAGTTATCTAGTTCTACAGAAGCCTGTTAATCACCTACTGATTAAAATCAGGTAATTGGATCAGGGAAAAAACTGAAACATGCTGGATAGCGGCATTCCAGGACCAGAATTGCCTACCCCTGCATTCGACTATAATTGGTAATAATACTCAAATTAATACACAATCCTACTGTGTGAGCTTAAATGGCAAACGGCCTGTATTTGTATAGCGCCTTCTTAGGGTTCTACAACCCCCCAAGGCGCTTCACAACACAATCAGTCATCCACACATTCACACGCTGGTGGGGATGAGCTACATTGTAGCTACAGCTGCCCTGGGGCGCACTGACAGAGGCGAGGCTGCCGTACACAGGCGCCACTGGTCCCTCTGACCACCACCAGCGGGCAAGGCGGTTTAAGTGTCTTGCCCAAAGACACGACAGCGACAGACTGAGCAGGACACGAACCTGCGCCCTTCCAATTGCAAGGCGGCCACTTAACTCCTCTGCCACCATCACCCTTAACTCATTAACTGCCAGCTGTTTTCTGATCAGAAAGCCCCTGACTGCCAGCGTTTTTGAGCATTTTTCCTGTTTTTTGAAGAGTCACAGAACATTGTGCTCTATGATCATGTAAACGCCAAAACTACCAAAAGAAAGAGTAGACTCACTTTTTACATCAGGAAGAATCGCCGTATTTCAAGCTTTATCCGTTCTTTCACAATCTGGTGCCCAAGCGCCGCTGCAGAAGCATTTCTGGTTCAGCGCATCATTTTTTTTCACAGCAGTGTCCCAAAACAAACTCCTAATCCATTGATTTTCCGCTTCCTGATCACGTGATGTGTGACATACACAGATGAAGATCAGATTTAGACACGTGATGTTTGTTCTCAAGGTGCGGGGGGTCGCTCCGACGCCCGCCCCGTAAAAAAAGGGAAATGACGACTTTAGTCGTCTTTGGCAGTGAATGAGTTAAGAACAACTGCAATCAATAATCCTGTGTGTCTCAATCATCTGCTCAAAGCTGCACACCTCAAAGCACAATACTCATCTTGGCCAGTAGGTGGCAGTAACACGACATAGAAATAGAAATAAATATGCTGTTTTAAATAATATAATCCCATAAAATGAGAACAAATAAACACAATTTACAGCAACAGCTATGATTTCAGCTCTATATTAAACCAACAGTGAGTGTGTGAATGAGGACGTGACAGAAAGTGGAAATGAGATCCAGCACTCCAGGGCTCAATTGTGTAGACACCCTAAAATCAGACTGAAATGAAGATGTGGCAGGCTAGTCCATTATTTCAAAAACCTAATTTCTGCAACTCAAAATGCTTTTCAGTATCTTGTGTGGCCCCCACGAGCTTGTGTGCATGCTTGACAACGTCGGGGCATGCTCCTAATGAGACAACGAATGGTGTCTTGTGGCATTTCCTCCCAGATCTGTGTGAGGGCATCCCTGAGCTCTTGTACAGTCTGAGGAGCAACCTGGCGCCGCCTAATGGACCCAAACATAATGTCCCACAGATGTTCTATTGGGTTTAAGTCAGGGGATCGTGAAGGCCATTCAATTGTTTCAATTCCTTCATCAGGTACCGCCTGCATACTCTTGCCACATGAGGCCGGGCATTGTCGTGCATTAGGAGAAAACCAGGACCTACTGCATCAGCGTAGGGTCTGACAAAGGGTTCAAGGATTTCATCTGGATACCTTATGGCAGTCAGAGCACCATTTCCTAAGCAGTAGAGGTCTGTGCGTCCCTCCATGGATATGCCTCCCCAGACCATCACTGACCCACCATCAAACCTGTCATGTTGAACGACGTTGCAGGCAGCATAACGTTCTCCTTGTCTTCTCCAGACTCTTTCACGTCTATCACAGGTGCTCAGGGTGAACCTGCTCTCGTCTGTAAAAAGTACAGGGCACCAGTGGCGGACTTGCCAATTCTGGTGTTCTTGAGCAAATGCCAGTGGAGATCTACGGTGCTGGGCAGTGAGCACAGGGCCCACTACAGGACGTCGGGCCCTCAGGCCATCTTCATGAAGTCTGTTCCTGATTGGGTAGAGACATTCACACCAGTGGCCCTCTGGAGGTCATTCTGTAGGGCACGAGCAGTGCTCAGCCTGTTCCGCCTTGCACAAAGGAGCAGGTTTCGGTCCTGCTGATGGGTTGTGGACCTTCTACGGCCCTGTCCAGCTCTCCGAGAATAACCGCCAGTCTCCTGAAATCTCCTCCATGTTCTGGAGATTGTGCTGGGAGACACATTAGACCTTCTTGCTGCAGCACGTGTGGAGGTGCCATCCTGGAGAAGTTGGACAACCTGTGCAACTTCTGTAGGGTTAAGGAATGGCCTCATGCTGCCAGTAGAGATAATTACTCAAGCCAAAACTAGCACGAGTGGAAAACCAGCCAAAAGAGACCAAGAGGGAGAAATTGTTAAACCAGTCCTGTATTGAGGGTTTTGTAATTGTTGCCACTTTAGTGCACCTGTCGTTAAGCCCATGAACACCAATACAGCTGAAAGTGATTAACAATGCCCTCAGCTGCTTCATCAACCAGAAAATTATCAGACAGGTTTAATTGATTTCATGCCAGGCCCAATAAAAAAGTGTTCCTTTAATTTTTGTGAGCAGTGTGTATATATATATATATATATATAAGCCAAGAGCAAGCAAGACATCCACTCACTGATCCACACCACCAGGATCTACAGCACTGATATCGGAATGTCATTCGGGCTTGAGAAGTGTGGTCGGATGGTGGAAGGTAGTCCACACAGAAGGGGTCTCACTCCCAGAAGGAACAATAGCAGACATTGAAGACCGCTACAAGTACCTTGGTATCCCACAAGCTAATGGCAACCTCGATGAAGCCGTAAGGAACGGAGCCACAGCCAAATACCTACAATGAGTAAGGCAAGTCAGCTCAATGGCAAGAACAAGATCCGGGCAGTAAACAGCTACATCCTGCCAATAATCAGTGAGAGCCACTGTCCAGGATGAAACAGCCAAGATCCATAAGGACTTCAAGGACAGGCCCCAACAGATGTCATGCTCAGTGAATGTCTCAGACAATGGAGAACAGAGGAGGAGGTGCTGGAAATACCATAATGGGAGGACAAACCCCTACATGGGATGGACCACCGACAGATAACTGAAGTAACTGATATCAAGAAATCCTACCAATGGCTAGAAAGAGCTGGTCTGAAGGACAACACAGAGGCACTCACCATGGCTGCACAGGAACAGGCCCTGAACACCAGAGCAACAGAGGCCAAGATCTACCACACCAGACAAGCCCCAAGGTGTAGGCTATGCAGAGAGGCCCCTGAGACAATCCACCACATAACTGCAGGGTGGAAGATGCTGGCGAAAGCAGACATGGAACGCCACAACCAAGTGGCTGACATAGCGTACAGGAACATCTGTGCAGAGTATGGACTGGAAGCCCCAAGGTCAAAGTAGGAAACCCCCCCTAAGGTGGTAGAGAACGAGCGAGCCAAGATCCTGTGGGACTTTCAGATCCAGACCAACAAAATGGTGATGGTGAACCAACCGGACAATGTGGTGGTGGACAAACAACAGAGGACAGCCGTTGTGGTTGATGTGGTAATACCAAGTGATGCAACATCAGGAAAAAGGAACAGGAGAAACTAGAGAAGTACCAGGGCCTCAAAGAAAAACTGGAGAAAGCCTGGAGAGTGAAGACATCAGTGGTGCCTCTGGTAGAGGCCTGAGCTTGGAAGGATGAGACCACCCACGGAGGGTGAGATGATATATATATATATATATGTATATGTAACTGAGTAGTTCTTTTTGAAAACCCATATAAGTAATAATATTATTAATAATAATAATAAATAATGATTAGATTTAGGGATTAGATTGATATAGCACTTTTCTAGGCACCCAAAGCGCTTTCCATTATTCACGCACTCTCACATTCACACACTGCCGGTGATGGTGAGCTACTATGTAGCCACAGCCGCCCTGGGGAGGTCTGGTCACTGCAAATTTCTGCAGCTATGAAGTGTTGTCCTTCCAGCTTGCTATACTCCTCCTCACAAACAGTTAGGAGGCTTGGTATGTCTCAGGCTTTTTGCTGCAGCTGTTAACAGAGTTATCCGTAACCACCGGGTCCACAAAGCTGAACAATATACAGCTAATCACTGAGTAGAGTCACTACAAACGCTAACCCCTCTCAAAACATCATTGAGTGACGTATGCGGAACGCAGTTCTTCACTAGAGGAGAGAATTTGGATTTTTTTTATGATTTATGATGTTACGATCCCCGTAATTGGACTTCAGCTCTCCTGTTAAGATGCTGTTGCTGTGCCCTGTTTCCTGCAGTTCCCATTCTCACCACGAGCACCTGATGCAAATCAGCTATCAGTCATCATCCTCACCTGAGGATATTTTAGCAGAGTACCAGAGACATTGTAGGAGAGACACAGACATACTCTGTTGCTCTCCCTTAGCTGTGTGGTGCCTGATAACTTATTGAGTACTTTGAGATAGACTTGTAATTTACTCTAGTCCTTTTTGTTTACGTAGGTTTGAGCTTAAAGCTATTTTGTGTTAAGGACACTTTAGTTTAAAGTTGTGATTTCTTGTGTAGTCTCTTTGGTACGTTGTGGTTGTGAGCTGTGGGCGTAGTAAATTTAGTTGACTTTAGCCGTTTAGTTTTTGTTATTTTGAGTTGCCGTAGAGTTTAGTGTTGTTTCTGGTTTTAGTCTCTTTCAGTTGTCCTTTTTTTGTACATACTCTTGTAAATAGCCTTTTGTACATTAAACCTTTTTATTATCAATAATTCCCACTCTATACAGGACTTCATTTCTGTGTTATTCCCCTCACCCTCCTAGACATTTAGAGGGGACGTAACATATTTCTTGGTTTATTTTTACAAAGATGGTAAAGTGCACCTACACTGAATTGCTATTACTTTGTCTGGCCAGTATAGATTTAACCTTTTTACAGAACTTACCTTTTCCTGTTAAGATTCTTCTGTCATGCTTATTGTGTCATTAGTTTTACACTTTGCACATTTCTCCTGTTGTTTAACCTGCTACTGTACTAACATGTCAGAGCAAAAGGGTAGTTTGTGAGGATAAAGCGTCATCAGATACATAAAAGGTCAGTCCCTTTTCTGGTCATGGCCTTATAAAAAAGTCTGGGTTAAAGTTCACATCACCATTAGTAGAAGCCATTATTTCTGAGAGAAGAACTGTTGAGCCAGCTAGCACAAATAAAGACCAGCTGTGGTCAGATTTGCTTTGTACTGCTCCGATGCTCCTTTTGTTTAGACAACTTTTCATTTTCTGTTGTGCATCTGGATGAACGTATTGATGTGGACAAATGAAAAGCTTTAAAAGCATTAAAATCCCACTCTACCTTTGTTGGAGGGTTAAACTCCCTCTGACTTGCTTCAGGAATCTTTTGGGTAATCTGGAAATGCAAGAATTGAAAAAAGGTTTTATTTTCTATACAGCTGTGTGAATTCCAAAGACCAGCTGTCATCTGGTGACTTTTGTCAAAATGGTCATGACTGAGAAAATTGAGATTAAAACAATAAGCAGAAAGTACAATGCAACTATTACAGAAGATGAATAGGCTTCCGAAAGCCAAGCTGACACTGAGTAATGGTGTGAATTTGGATTAAAGGAAAAGAGAAAATGGATAAAGAGAAATGGGGTATGGGGATAATTGCTGGGGAAAAGAAAATGAGTAGATGTTAAGTGAGGAAAATGGCTTGCTTGGCTGGCTGATGACCCCATTCAGCCTTTGATAGGGCCCAGATTTTCTGGCGTGTCACAGGGAGAGGACAGTGGAAATGGCTGCTTGGGATAATTGATCTGGCCTCTAGCGTCAGTCTGGGCCCCCTTTGAACTGCTGAGGAAAGAAGAAAGTTCTTCATGGGTTAATAATCGGATAGTTAGCCAAAAACTCAGTGACATAGCATTTTTCTTAAAGTCCAATAAAATCTGCTGCACCTTCAGTCCTCTCTAAGTCTCATGTTAAAGTTTCCTTCTTACTTTGGTTTGTTAATTGACAAATTCTTTAAATGAGTTGAGCATAGGCCTCTACACTTTCACAAGAGTTTACGGGCAAAATCTCCAATGTAGAAACACTTTAACGTCTAAAGACAGGAGGAGGGTTAGAGAGAAGCTTAAAATCTGTAATGAAGACAAAAATAAAGTTATTTAAAGCCCGTATGAGCTCTAGGATGACAGAAAACGTTGGTCCGATTCACCGGTGTTTTCTCCACTACTCTGCTGGGGAGACATTTATTCCTATGTAACAGAAAGCCCTGGACCCTTCACTCATGAACAATTAAAGGCTTTCAAACGTCTGGAGGTCTACGATTATTGTGTTTCAAGGACAGTTTGGCCGATCTCTTCTGCAAAACAGAAACCCGTGGTCATGCTGAAAGCAGGAGTCAGCCCCGTTGAGCAGAGTCGCCCGCAATCATGGCTTTCGTATTTCCTTTACGGAGGAAATTCCAATAAAACGTTTTATCAAGCCTCCCACGGGCCGAACAATCAACCACACAGCAAGAATCATCCATCTGCTTCGCTAAATCCTCCTCCAAGCGTGCAAAACAATCAAATTACAGGCAAAATTCACTGTTTCTTGCCACCCAAAACCCAGGGTGCAATGTGAAAAACAAACATTGACATCACAAAAGATCCTCCTATAATCTGAATAAAATGTGGTTCAATATTGAGCAAAATAACATTCTAATAAACAGAAGTCACATGTAGTTGAATTAGTCTGCAATAATCCCTCTCAATTCCTTTGGTTCAGTCAGCTGTGCACCACGCAGACACATGAGAACAAGATCATTGTGTGGTCCATCCAGGTCCTGGACCAGTGTTGCCAACTCAGCAACTTTGTCGCTGTTTCTAACGACTTTTCGACCCCCTTAACGACTTTTTATTCCAAACAGCGCCTAGCGACAAACCTAGCGGCTTTTCTGAGGACCCTTTGCTACTTTCTGTAGAACTTTCTCGTAGATTTTCCCTGCAGATTAGCAAGAAAAACTGTTTGCGCTCCGGACCATTCTTCCATGAGCCAGGAAACAGAATGATCTGCTCATGTGCACGAGTCGTGGCACAAGGTTGATCGCGTTACATCGACTGACCAATCATAAACTTTTCTCGGCCGGGCCGTCGAGAAATGTGCAGCTGATTTACACCTGCTGCTGCAGATTCAAGCTTCTGCTGTTTAGAGGCGGAGCAGGCGTGAATCCGCTGTCTCTGGGTCTGCAGCCGTCAGGCACTTTGGTCCTGCCTGCATTTGGCGAATAAAGTCAGCGGGATTTGAACCACCGTCCCTTTAACACACGCAGCTCTCTGGCTCATCGGAGTTTCCTTCAGTGACACGGGGATGGTATTATATCATAAGACACCCGCTCCCTTTTGCGCGGTGCACCTGTGTGCGCCGTTATTATCACCATCTAGATGGAGAGAAGACATTACGGACAAGTGGAGAAACTATGAGGGGGAAAAGCCGCTGTTGAAGACAACGCTGGTAGATGCACAAACGTGCAGAGCGTCTGTGAGAATGAGGAGAGCGGGAGGTCTGAGCTATGTCCTGTAACAGAACTGTTTGGATCACCACACCAAATCTGCCTTAATATTACTTTATTTATACTTTTAGAATTTATTTTACACATCAAAGCACACTGGGCTATTTGGATCATACTAGTTAATCATTTAAAACAATAATAATAATAATAATAATAGTTTTTATTTTCCTCCCTTTTAATCCTAAGAAAGACTAACATGTTTTAAAAATCTTAAAGATCAGAAACCAAAATTTCTGAGAAACAAAATACTTCAGACCCTAAAAAAGGAAAAGTGCTATGGTTTAAAAAACCTCTGCAGATGAGTTCATTAGAGTCAATCGTGTGATGACATTTTATATATATATATATATATATATATATATTTATATATATATATATATATATATATATATATATATATATATATATATATATAAATTTTATATGTTGAGGGGGAAATTAACGCCAATGTGACGTGATGACGTCATCAATATGCAAATTAGCGTATGACGTCATCTGGCGACATCTGGGTGACTTTCTGGGTGAACCTCAGCTACTTTCTGTCGAAGGCAGTTGGCAACACTGTCCTGGACCTGGGGCCTCATTTATCAACCGTACTTACGAACAGATCTGTGCGTATTTCGTGCGTGGGAACGATTTTATGCATTGTGTGGTATTTACCAATTTGTACTTGTGTGTGAAAACGTTCCTAAATATAAGAACAGCTGTGACCATGCGTAGGAACAGCATCTAGTGGCAGAACGAGGGAACAGCAGTTCTGAAGGTCTCAGTGATCCACGCGTGTTCCTCATCCACTAATTATTCTACCCAATAAATAATTATTTAGGTGGAAAAACAGCTGTGTCACATTATTGGTGCTAAAACACCCGTGACCCACGGGAATCTGACTTTAGAACGGCTGATTTTGTGTTATTTTGTAATCACAATTTTTACTGTTTCCATTTTTATCATGTTTTAAATCATTTTGAATGTATTTATTTATCATGTTTTAATTTAATTATTTTGTCCTTGTGAAGAACCTCGTGATTATTCTTGAGATTCGCTATATAAAAGATCTTTTCTTATTATTATTGGAGGATTTAGCAGAGCAGAGTGCACTCCGGAGGGAACGGCTCTTCCGTGAGCGCAGCGCACTGATCCGGTTCCAGTCCAGATTCTGTTTTACAAATAAAACAACCTCCAGAACCTCCTCTGCTCCCCGATCATACACGCGTTGTCAAGGGTCCAGTCTTTCGAACTCGCTGTCAATAAAGTTTATCTTTATTGAATCCCCAGGGAATCCCCTCCCGACCTGAGGATGTAGTGTGACCAAATATGGTTAATTGAGGGCGTTTCTGTATGTAAATGACGGTGAACGGGCACGAGCGCCTTAATGCGCACAGGTGGGATTTATCATCAGACGATTGCGGAGGAACGTGCGTACGAGAGGCCACCGCATGTTTCATAAATCAGGACATTGACTGTTCATACACACATTCTAAATTTCATCCGTAGGAGGGAATATAGGAAAGTTTCTACGAACGTTTGATAAAGGAGGCCCCAGGTCTTCAGGACTGCTCAAAGGTGTATCGACTCTGACAAACCAAAATGATGACTTCTTTCGTTTCAATAACGAAAAGAAGTCATCATTTCGTTAAGAAATTACCTTTCAATTTCTTAAATTGTTCCCAAAAAGACCACATTTTAATATATGAATGCAAATCTCATTCAACAAGATTATATTTAAACTCCTTCAGTGTCAGTGTAGCATACCTGTGTCAGTGCAGATGTTGTAGTTAATGAAGAAATTGCGTACTTTCAGGGCAACAATATCTGTTTCCTGGTGGATTTTCAGCTTTGGTGGAGACATAAAAAGAACTGTGGTCCTGTTCAAAGCCTGGCATCCTGTCTTCATTGTATACAACTTGGACTCATCAAAGACCAGCGCAGTAGAAACATAGGAGATGGTTATCTGTCTGAATGTCCCTCCTGGGGGGGTTCTCCAAAAACAGTGACTCATAACGACTGTATTTGTACGTCTTCTTTCGCTGAATATGAAACAGGAGGTGTTTAAACGGGCGTGAAGGAGCAGGCTCGGATGTGCTGCAGGAAGTTGCCCTCAGATAACAACACACCATCCTGCTCTGTCCTTTTTAAGTGAAACATCATTTGAGTGTGGACATTTCTCTGTTGCAGCTTCTGCATCAGTGGGCTTTTCTTCATGTTGCCACAATGTTGCCTTTCACTTGCCTCTTGTGGTCACAGCAGTGGTTAGAGTTCTTGTTTTTACTTTGATTGCTGAAATCCAGAGTTGTGAAAATGACACATCTAGATTATTCTGCACTTATGGGGCTTTTGAGCTGCTTTGAGTGGAGTTTAAAAAGCAGCAATTGGTGTAGAGTCAATTATGCACACACTACACCCGTAAGCTCTTATAACACACATCCAAACACTCTTAAACTTTACATGCAGGTTTTTAAAGTCCATCAGTTGTAAAAGGCTTTTCCTGCTTCCTGAATCCCTCATGACCACATTTATCTCTGATTATTCTACGACTCGGCTGTGTCACTCAGCGTGAAAGTCTGACTGCACAAATGCAGCCATCCACCTGATTGGGTTAGATGCTGTTTACACGTGTGTTCAAACACGACTTCCACACTTGTTGATATTGTTTTTCCCCTCCTAGTTTCATGATCTCAGGTTTTGCCTTGAATTCAAGACTCACACTCACAGTTAATGCACATGTGGCCACACTTGTTTGCATATGTGGGGTTATTTTTAAACAGGACCAGAGAAGGATATACAGCCTGTGGTAAACACGGGGTTTGAAGGTGGAGTGTCGGTGTTCCATCTCTCCTGTTTGTTTACAGGAGCTTTCCCTGCTTGCCTCAGGGTGGAATGATAAATGATGGATGCCAACAATTTGAGGAAGAGAGTACTTCTCCTTTAATAGAAATCCCACCAGGGGTTCTGACTCTGAGGTACTAAAGTTAAAGTGAGGCCAGTGGTTAAAAACAGAGCACATATTTCTCTCGGTGCCAGGAGGAATAGCTGAAATAGCTCCTAGTCTCGCATCACAGACACAATTCCACATGAACGTTCTCCTGTTAATTTATTACAGTTTCCATTTTTAAACACAGATTACTCTGTGTTCACTGTCTAGATTTGGAATAGAATAGACTTTAATGATCATACAGTGGGGAAATGTACTCGTTAATGCAGCACATACACTTAGAGCAGTGGTTGTCAATTATTCCCCCCCCCCCCCCCCCCCCCCCCCCCCCCCCCGTGTGACTTACACGCAGTATAACATGCAGTTACACACGTGTGCACACACACACACCTGCTGATCACCCATTGCTCCTCACTGTGAAAGTGATTCAAGTTAAAGTCCCAAGTCATTATCACACACTGGTGAAATTACATCTCTGCATTTGACCCATCCCCCCAGTCGTTGGATTGGGGTGTTAAACCATGAACCCGTAATGCTGAGTGTGAAGCGAGGAGGCATTGGGTCCCATTTTTTCAAGGTCTTTGGTATGACCTGACCGGGATTCGAATCCCAATCTCCCAGTCCCAGAGTGGACACTCTACCACTAGGCCATCAAAGCTGGTTCACAAAGTGAAAGACTGTGGGCACCCCTAATCATGTTTATGTTGAGCTAACAAAGGCATCATTTCTTTTATTTCTTAATATTCTAATCTTTTTATGCAACTTGCTTAAATGTGTATGTGTGCACCATTCCACTGATGCAAACTCCTGCTAATGTGAAACTACTTACTTACTTGGAAATAAATCAGGGCTTAGCTAACCACCAAGCTAACTGGGGTTATATAATAACAGGTTTATTTGTTTGTCGTTTTACACTGAACAGACCCAGGTGCATCTGCAACAGTTGTAACTTCAACAGCTCTGCTGTTATTTATTATTACCGTGGAGCTGTAGTCATTTTCCAACAGCTCATGTTATGCTGGACTGAAGCAGGAAAATCTATTAGCAAATTAGCTACTGGGGTTTTTCCTCATTTCTGACCGCACTCAAAGTTAATCCAGGGGTTATTGAAGGCTTCGTCTAATTTTCTCGTAATTTTCTGCTGACAGCCGATACTTCTGCTGTTTACTCTCTCACCTCTGTGTCCTGTGTGTGTTTATATGATCTTTTTCTGCTGGGTTAAAACGGCAACCTGTTGATTAGTCTGTGCGTTGCCACTGTCTACTGACTGGGGGTGGTTTAATGTTCCAGCGTGAAAAAATATGCTAACAATAATGGATTCTCCTGCTTCTCGTGCCCCCCTGGTAATCTTGGATATCTCAATCTGTCGCTAAAGGAACTGTCCATGGCCTCCACAGTGGAATACAGTGAGTGGGAGGGGTTTTCCAAGATGGAGGTCAGCTTAACCACATCCTCTGTTTAAGTTAATAACTCTGACTGAGGATGCAATCTAGGAATGTAGACAGCTCTTATTTTAAGCCCAAACATCTGTGAGGAATCTCTAAATAGCATGCATTCATGCAGTCATAAACATTTACACACAAGTAAACAGAGGTTTTGAACATGAACTGGTTGATTAACTCATTAACTTCCAGCTGTTCTCTGATCAGAAAGCCCCTGACTGCCAGCGTTTTTGAGCATTTTTACTGTTTTTTGAAGAGTCACAGAACATTGTGCTCTATGATCATATAAACGCCAAAACTACCAAAAGAAAGTGTAGACTTACTTCTTACATCAGGAAGAATCACCGTATTTCTAGCGTTATCCGTTCTTTCACAATCTGTTGTCAAAGCGTGAGCTGCAGAAGCATTTCCGGTTGGCGCATCATTTTTTTCACAGCAGCGTCCCAAAACAAACTACTAATTCATTGATTTTCCGCTTCCTGATCACGTCATGTGTGACAAACACGGATGAAGATCAGTTTTAGACACGTGATGTTTGTTCTCACGGTGCGGGGGCTCGCTCCAACGCCCACCCTGTAAAAAATGCAAATGATGACTAAAGTCGTCAATGGCAGTGAATGAATTAACACAATGTCTAGGTGTTTCAGGAATAAATCACCTACCTGATCTGCTCTTCTCAACACTGACAGGGGCAGAGTTCCTTCGGGGTCCTAAAAGTCATAAAAAGTCTTAAAATGTAACTGTCTCAGTGAGAGATGCTAAGGACATGTCCTAATATAGATAATATTTTATATTTATGGAACATTTTACTCTCTCTTCACCTTCTGTTCTGTTGTCATGATGCTGACAGCATGCTACATGTAATCTCTGTCTTCAGACTAGCGACCCCTAAACCTGTTCAGCTTCTGATCCACAGAGGAACAATGACAACAATATGTGACCCAACACAGCTCTGAACCAAACCACTAAACAGACAAACTTACAATGAGAAAACAAACGTCTTCAACTGCAAGGTATTCCACTGCCAAATACATTGTTAATGCATTCACATATCTGTATCCAATATGGTTTTAAGGGTGAGCAGTGCCTTAACAAACAGCACAAATGTTTATTGTGTACAGTAAGATTGTTATTAAGTAAGTAAGTAAACTTTATTTGTATAGCACTTATCACAGAAAAAGAATCACAAAGTGCTTCACAAAGATCAACAAAACAAAAGATAAAGTCATCATAAAATGATCTTAAAACAAAACAGAATATCATAAAATCATTAAAAATCAGAAAACAGAAAGTCATAAAATTATAAAAATGATAAAACAAATGAAAGATGATTATAAATACAAGTTAGAAAAAAAACGAATAAAACATAAAAGATTAAAGTAAAAGCAGTTTTAAACAAAAGGGTCTTCAGCTGCTTTCTAAAGGTGTCCAGACTGTCAGTAACACGTAAGGATAAAGGAAGTTCATTCCAAAGTCGGGGTGCAACAGCCTGGAAAGAGAGATCACCTCGACTTTTATATCTGGTCTTTGGAACTTCTAGGAGGTTCTGGTTGGTGGACCTGAGGGCTCGGTTGGAGCATAAGGCTTTAACAGTTCAGTAACATAAGGAGGAGCTTGGCCATGTAGAGCCCTGTATGTAATAGTAAGGATCCTAAATTGAATTCTAAAGTTAATGGGTAACCAGTGCAGAGACATCAGAATAGGAGTGATGTGAGCTAAGGATATCTGGAATGTTAATTTCTGCTAGGAACAGCAGAATTATACATATATCTGAATACATATCCAGTCTGCTTAATAAATGTTAAACGGCTTGCCATATCCACGCGCTGATAGTCCATCGGCAAATGTTGGCGGTAGGGGAGGGGGTGGGGGAATGATCTTGATGCAGGCTATCCCAGAGCAGGGGTGAGAGTGTGGCAGGGTTGGGCGATTAGACAAATTATTCAACCATCTATGATTGGCTGAGCCGTTCAACGGTTGTTTTTACAAGAGGCGATTTGTTTATTTATTTGTCTGTGAGTAAGTGTGTTAATGATTCATTCAGGTGCGCAGATATTTTACCCACAGAGTCCATCACGGAGGTAACATCATGGAAAGATTCCCATCATGCGTCTGCATTATTCTCTGCATCTCGCTGCTGCAGTGCACATAAGCGGCGCGCAAGAAGAGCTCAGAGCGCGTCTGACAGATCTGTGCATAAGAGCGCAGTGTCAAGAGCTTCTAGATCTGGAAAGTGGAAACCCTTCTTTCAGAGAGTCTGGTAGACTTCTGGTTATTTCATTTGGAGAAATGTTTCCTGACTTTAAAACTCTGGCTGAAGTAGAACTCGTTACTCCAGCACCTGCTTGGATCCAGCGTGTCAGCGGAGCTCTGAATCATCAGAACATTTAAACAGCCATGAGTCTGTCTGAGGCAAAAGTCCAGAACCTCGTTAGCCTCTTCAGCAGCTCCATAGAGACACTTGATTACGCACAAGCAGGTGACCATCAGGTTTACGTGGAGCAGATGGAATGTGCGTTCAGGCAGCAGCAGGTGCACACGTTCCTAATTTAAGTGAAATCATTTAATTTTATTGTTTATTTGTTACTGGGGCACTCTGGTCAGCTTGTTTGGACTAAATATTAATTAAAATGAATGAATATTTAACAATTTTATTGAATATTTACTTATTATTTTAAAAATGAAAGTGAAGGGAAAATGTGGCCTCATCATGCGTCCAAATGCAGCAGCGATTCTTTCCATTTCTCATTTCTCAAGAAAGAAAAAAGTTATGTTAAAAAAACATTTTATTTAACTAAAATACCACAATGGTGGGGAGACAAAGATGAGGCTGTTTAACATAACCGTGTTTAATACGGGCCGTTTATACGTCACTAAACAACAAATAATAAATGAAAGCTCCGGGGAAGCTCTGAGAGGGGTGGGGGTTAAGTTAATAACTCTGCAGTAGTCTAAGCGTGAGGAGATGAAGGTGTGAAGAACAATCTCAAGTTCAGAGCAGGACAGAATGGGACTCAGCTTAGCAATGTTCCTGAGATGGAAGAAGGAAGAGCGAACAAGAGAACTGACATGAGAATCCAGGGTGAGAGCTGGGTCAAAGGTCACACCAAGATTCCTGACAGAGGGTTTGGTGTGAGAAGCTAGCTGACCAAGAGAGTCTCTGCCTTTGGGAACCAGCTTGTCTGGGGCACAGATGAGGATCTCAGTCTGGTCTTCATTCAGCTGTAGAAAGTTCCCAGCCAAATCTAGATCAGAGCTAGATATTGACTTTATCCACAAAGTAAGACAGGAATTTTTCAGTCTCCATCAGAGTGAATGGAGGCTGTAGGTGAAGCAGGAGAGACAATACTGCTGATGGTGCTAAACAACACATTGGAATTCCCTTTACTCTAGGACAAGTTGGAGAAATATGCAACCTTGGTGTCTTTGACTGCAGAGTTAAACCAGCCCCGGGACTGGGAGATCAGGGTTCGATTCCCGGTCGGGTCATACCAAAGACTTTGAAAAAATGGGACCCAGTGCCTCCTCGCTTGACACTGGATTGGGGGGTTAAACCACCAAATAGTTCCCGAGCGCGGCCACAGCTGCAGCTCACCGCTCCCCACCATGGCATTTGGGTCAAATGCGGAGATGTAATTTCACCAGTGTGTGATGATGACTTAGGACTTTAACTTTAAAGGAGGTCAGAAGATCCTTTAGATGCAGCAGATGGACATGGAGATCAGTTTTCTTCCACAAGCCTCAATTTTTCTGCACTGGCACTTCAGGCCGTGAATGCTGTCATTAAACCAGGGAGTAGGGTTCACTGCAGGAACTGATGATGTCCAGAATGGAGAGGTAGTGCTCGTTAAAGTGAGTAGTCAAAGAGTCTGGGTCAGTATCAGAGGGTAAAGGTGGATTGAAAGCAGCAGAAAATTAGCTAACCAAAAGACACGCAGGAGGTGGGGATGCTGAAACTGACAAGTTGAAGAAAATGCAATGGTGATCTGAGATATAAACATCCTCGGGAGAAACACTGTCAACATTTAAACCCAGGGTAAAAACAAGGTCCAGAGTATGTCCCCTGGTGTGTGTGGGGCCAGAAACATGCTGAGTGAAAGTGAAAGAGTCCAGGAGGCTGAAGGAAAGAACTGTTTGGACCAGGTGGACGATAAACCACAGCACAGTAAAATGGGTCCTTATGCCCAACTTGAATCAGCTGCAGTTCAAATCCTAGTTTATTCAGTTACATGTAAAAAATAAAATAAAAATAAAAACATGATATATTCATCTCGCCAAAAATAAAAAGAATTTACAATCACTGTAACCAAAAAGAGAAAGGAATGTTATTAATTGCCTATCCTATATACAGATCACCTTACAGATCCATCAAGATCAAAGAAATGACAAAAAGCAACAAAATAACACATTTTCCCAAATTATTCATGTTAATTCTTTTCCATGTTCATTTTGTTACTTTATACTTCTTAAATATTTTCTATTTCAGTTTTTTTTCCAAAGTATAACAAAGATCCACACAATTTACAGAACATATATTTCAATAAACTCAGAACATGAATATTTAAGTGCATGAATGAATACAACTGCAGTTGAAAATATGAACTACTAAAATAAGACAACTTTTTAATTTAAATTTTTTTATTTTATGATCAAACAATTTTTTTCTAAAGTTCTTGGCATTTTTTACCACACAAAGTTAAACAAAACAATGTTGATTAAGATGTGTGTGCGCGTGTGTGTGAGGGAGAGGGAGAGAGGTTTTTCTACTGACCAAATAGTCCTGTGCCGTATTTCGAGAGAGAGAGACGGACGGACGGAGTGAAGGACAGTGACTGACGTGACACGAGCCGTTTTCAGCTCTGTCTTGTCAAATGCACCGCTATGAAACGTAACTTTAAATGTTACACAAACTGAAAAAGAGGCGAGCTGAAGAAGGGAGTACTGTTTACTGAAGCAACGTGACGAGAGAGCTACAAGCAGCACAGAGGCATCAGTCACTGTTGTGTGTGAGGTGTGAGTGGAGCAGCGCAGCGAGGGATGGTTTTGTATGTAGGGAGGGGCGGGCGCTCTGTGTGACTGGCCAATCATAGAGCGTAAAGACAGTCAGTTATCCAATGAGGATTCTCCTTCCACCCGAACACAGATAATCATGAATTTTACTCGGTGTATGCTCGTACTCGTCAAAAATGCATTATCCGTACCGGATACTCGTCTGAAACGAGTATCCGGCTCATCCCTAACGGGTAACTCTTTTGATATGTTGGTATGTGACATAGTATTATTAAACTCTACATACTGAAATCTATTACTTAAGTAACTCATCCAATTTAGCATAACTCCTCTTATACCATAACTGGCAAGTTTATCCAAAAGCTAAGAATGATTGATTGTATCAAATGCCTTACTTAAATCAGTAAAAGTGAGGAGTGTTTCTCTGGAAGTCAATCACCATTTCCTTTGTCTTACTGGGCCCTCATTTATCAAACCTTCGTAGAAACGTTCCTATATTCCCTCCTACGGATGAAATTTAGAATGTGTGTACAAACAGTCAAAATCCTGATTTATGAAACATGCGGTGGCCTCCCGTACGCATTTTCCTCCGCAATCGTCTGATGATAAATCCCACCTGTGCGTACCCATGTGCTCGTGCCCGTTTACGGTCATTTACATACAGAAACGCCCTCCATTAACCATATTTGGTCACACAACGTCCTCAGATCGGGATGAGATTCCCTGGGTTCTTCCCAGAAAAAAAAGAAAAACTTTATTTACAGCGAGTTCGAAGCACTGGACACTTGACAACGCGTGTATGATCGGGGAGCAGAGGAGGTTCTGGAGGTTGTTTTATTTGTAAAATACAATCTGGACTGGAATCGGATCAGTGCGCTGCGCTCACGGTAGAGCCGTTCCCTCCAGAGTGCACTCTGCTCTGCTAAATCCTCCAATAATAAGATTAATAATAAGAAATGATATTTTATATAGCGCATCTCAAGAAAAATCACGAGGCGCTTCACAAAGACAAAAAAAAAATTAAAACATAATAAATAAATAAATAAATTCAAAATGATTTAAAACATCATAAAAATGGGAAGAGTAAACATTGTGATTACAAAATAACACGAAATCAGCCGTTCTACAATGTCAGATTCCCATGGATCACGGGTGTTTTAGCACCAATAATGTGACACAGCTGTTTATCCACCGAAATATTTATTGGGTAAAATAAAAGGGCCAAAGCCGCCTCCATCTCATGAGGAGGCTGAGGTCCATCGGAGTTAAATCCCAGCTGCTAAAATCCTTTTATCACTCAGTTGTTGGCTCTGTTATTCATTCTGCTGTGGTCTGCTGGGGTGTAGGCAGCTCTGACTGAGACAGGAAGAGACTGAACAAGCTAGCTACCAAAGCTAGCTCTGTTCTGGGCTGCCCGCTGGATTCTGTTGAGGAGACGTGTGAAAGGAGGATGCTGGGGAAGATGACCTCCATCTTAAGAAACCCCTCCCATCCACTGCACTCCACTGTGGAGATCATGGACAGCTCCTCCAGAGGTAGACTGAGACATCCCAGATGTAAAACTGAGCGCTATCGCAGATCTTTCATCCCCTCTGCTGTGAGTGTATAACTGTTCAGTTTATGCTGTGCTGGTATCATCCTGGTACACAATAACACCAATGCAATCAATCAATCAATCAATCAATCACTTTATTAAAGACGCAAGAAGGTCCATAGCAGATAATAAAAACATAAATAAGTAAAATAAATGTAAGCTGTTTTCATGCTCACATAAAGGTTAAGACGCCAATAATTCCACATATTGGAATAACACCTAACAGAACTCTGTGTGAGGTTTGTCAGAGACAGGATATTGCTGTTCTTAGACTCCATCAATCTACACATACAACTGTACATGAGATGTCGTCGTACTGCTGAGCTTGTAGCTACACCCACACTAACAAACATGGTGCTCGCACCTCACCATCGTGGCATTCTTAGCATCGTCCTCAACCCGTCATTATATGCAACATTATGTTTCCTCATGCTGCTTTTCTTATAGCTCCTCCATAGATGGGCAGTGTACATTGGAGTACAATAAGCTTTAAACAGTGCAGTTTTAACAGGTATAGAACACATTCAAACCTACGTATCAGAGTGTTAGCCTGTGCATACAGTAGACGGCACTGTCTGTAGATGTCCAGATCATCTGTCAAATCAGCAGATATGTGGTGGCCCAAATATTTTACCATGGTGCATTCTACAAGAACAACACCGGACACAAAGAAGTCTGGAAATACCAGCTTACTGTCCTCCTTACTTCTCACAATTAAGAGATTGCTCTTTCTGGCATTAAAGTTAATGTCAAACTCTGACCCACACTGAGAGCAGACCCTCAATAACTGCTGAAAGCCTGCGCTGTATGGACAGAAGATGACCAAATCATCAGCATACATTAAGTGGTTTATTATTGTCCCACCAACCACACATCCAGTTCTACAATCACTAAGCCGCTTTGACAAATCGTCCATATACACATTAAAAAGAAGAGGAGACAGAAGACTTCCTTGTCTCACTCCATTACAAACCTTAAAAGGAGAGGACACACAGGTACCCCATTTAACATACATAGACTGGTGAGTGTACCAAAAGGACAAAATCCTGATTAGGGACTTAGGAACCCCCCTGTCTTGTAACTTATACAACAACTTTTCGTGGTTTACACGATCAAAAGCCTTTGATGCGTCAATAAAACCCATAAAAACAGTGGAGTTATGCTTGTTATAAGAATCTAAAATCTCTTTCAAAGCAAAAATACACGTCTGTGCCATGCTTTGATTTAAAACCAAACTGATTGTCAGTTGTCAAAATAAAATGCTCCATTCTATTTAAAATAGCTCTCTCCATAACCTTAGATAAAATACTGGCCAAAGCTATAGGTCGATAGTTATCTCTGCTACTGATTTTTCCAGCTTTATCTTTCAGGATGGGCACTAATGTGACAGATAAAATGGAGTCAGGTAAAATGCCATGAATTAAAAACCCTGTAAAACAGATAGCAAAAAGGGGAAAAAGTTTCCTACTGGCATGTTTTAGGTGTTCTGCAGAAATATTATCCCTACCACATGCCTTATTGTCCTTTAAGCCCATAACTGCATCATAGACCTCCTGGGGAGAGACCCTCACATCTTCCAAAGCATCAATATTACCCATTACAGGGGGGTCACTCTTAACACAATTAAAAAGCTCACAATAATGACTCTGCCACATCTGGGTGATATTCTCTGGGCCACTTATACCATCAATGTTTGATGGCATTGGAGTTCTAGAAGCTCTCATTCTTCTGACTTCTTTCCAGAAATCATTCACACAATTATTCTGTAGTTTCCTTGCAAGTGCATTAGCCCTCAGGGTGTCTTCATTCCTTTTTATAAAACGCAAGGCATACTTAAAATTGGCATTCGTCCGTTTCTTATACTCAAACAGAGGACCGTGTTTTTGCCGACCTGCGTCAGCCCAATCCTTAAAAGCTCCTCTAGCCTCAGCATGAAGCTCTTCCACATACTCATTCCACCCTGGTTTAGCCTTATAACTATTAGTTTTACACAGAGACCTGCTTGCAATAAAAAGTGACTCCACAACATTCTCAAACAAAGGGCACAGCTCAGCCCCATGTTGAGGATGTCTGCAATTGATGTCATAACATGCTGCAGCCTGTTTTGGTATCTCAATCTTACCCAGCAAGCTGTCAGACTGACTCAGGTATGTCATGATGTCCACCTCTGATAAATTAGCCCAGTCTATTCTCCCCACACCCATGCCAGTGTTCACAGGTATAACAGCAGGAACATCACCCCAATTTACCATAAATGATAAAGGGACATAGTCAGTCGTGGCAAATTCATACTCAATCTTCATCTGCTGTGGTGATGCAGTGGTCAAGCCATGATGTGGTATGCCAAGCTTCACTAATATAAGTGAAACTGTTACCAGGCAGGAGCATTTCACTGGACAGTATCAAACCATTATCAGAGCAATACTTCAGTAGGTGGTCTGCAAATAAAGAATTACTATCAGACACATCTGCATTCATGTCACCCACAATATAGACACAGGTAGATACATGGTCCTGAATAAAGGACGTTATAAAAGCCAACCTGCTGAGATATTCATTTTCATTCTGGGGACACTCATAGGGGGTATAAACATTAAGAATAAGGAAACGCTTATCTTCACAACTAAATTCAATACCTATCGCCCATTCAACGTTCAGTCTGACCAAATTAACCAACTGATCATATTTTTTGTGCCAAAAAATAGCAACGCCACCAGGTATCCTACCACGAACTATTCTGGAGCTCAGGTCAGTGGTTGATTCACCTGCTCCATAAAAGTTCTCGTGCACACAGTTCAGCTTTTCTAAATCCTGTTTTGGTAAAAAAAAGTCTCTTGAACACACAGAATGTGACATGACTCCAGAAGTTTATCCACAACTAAGCGTCGTGATTTATCAGCTCCGCTCTGCCCTACTGGAAGTCCTTGCGCGTTATACGAGACAATTTTAATGTTCATGTCCAAATTTTATGTTTCCTTTCCGTTTGTTTATTTCCTCCAACTGTTCCGTTACTAAACGACAGGTGTATGAGACTCAGTACGCCACTATTGCGCATCAGTCCCCTCTCGTGAAGCGCTAATCCCGCCGCCGCTGCCTTCTCTAGGTCCACGGGCCTCAAAGTAGCTGCGAACATAAGTCCCCGCTGGCCAGAGTTCTGGGTTGTACATGACCATTACGTCATCACATTCCGCAGTGACGTGAAACGATCCATATCTTTCACTGCTTGTCACAATCTTCCGACACGTCACCAGCTTACCCAATCTCTCAGTCAAATAGGAACGTAGGGTTTCCGCGTCAAGATCAGGAGCAAATCGTGTTGCAAAAACACTCACCAACTTGGTCTTTACCACCGGAATGTTGTTGTCAGAACCGGTGCCAATTATCCCCATTTTCCTCCGTTGTTCACGTTGAGGTCGGGATGCTCCGTTGTCGGACTGAGCTGCTGCTTTATGAAGCTTCTGAGGTTTGCGCTTTCCTTTCTTCACTACTGTGCTCCAAACCGGGGACTGAGGTTCGCCCGTCGATCCCAGCTCGTTTAGCTGATGGGCACGTTCTAAGATCTCCCAGACGTCTTCCTTCCGCGGCTCCGGTGCCTCCACTGCCGCTGCCACCGGTGATTCCCGGAGTCTCTCCACTGCCGACATCCGATGATCCATAGCCACTACGGCGGCCCCCAGGTTCTCGTTCAAACTTTGCTGGGCCTCCAGGGCCTTCCTCAGCCTGGACACTTCCAGGTTCAGCCGCTCCATTCTGCTAAGCAGAGCAGAAGCATCCAAACTGCCAAATCCCACCGGTGGAAGTTCATCCAGGTAGTGCGACACAAACCTGGGAATATTTTCCCTGCATTCATTAAGCACCTTAAGACAGTCCTTGATGTTATTAGCATCTTTTTGCGGACCTTTATGCTTAACACAACGCATTGAGGTCGCACACATCTCGAACAGAAGCCGTTTGGACTCCTCAATCCATTCAGACGAGAAATTGTTTGAGACCAATAAAACAACCTCATCCTGAGACAGGGTTCTCATCTTGACAACAATAAAATTTAAAAACTCATCCTCCACCACCATTTGGCCATCTGCCGTTTTATAGACAAATATCTCCAATTTTGTTTGGGAAGTAGCAGAACCTCCAGTACGCACTGCCACCTTGGCAGCCATCTTCAATCCTTTCAAGTCCAATATTCATGTGTTCTATACTTGTGCAATACCGGATTCACATTGTTGTCTGTGTCTCTTACAGTATGCTGCATAGTGTTGGTACCAAGTTTGTTTTCATCTTTTATTTGTGGTTTTTTAGTGATCTAAGATTACAATACTAGATTACTGCCTATGTGTATATACATGTATCCTTGTTTTTTTTTATCTTCTTCTAATTACCTTTTGAGTGATGGTGCTGCTGTGACAATTGAATTTCCCCACTGAGGGATCAATAAAGTCTATTCTATTCTATTCTATTCTAAATAATTAGTGGATGAGGAACACGCGTGGATCACTGAGACCTTCAGAATTGCTGTTCCCTCGTTCTGCCACTAGATGCTGTTCCTACGCATGGTCAGAGCTGTTCTTATATTTAGGAACATTTTCACACACAAGTACAAATTGGTAAATACCACACAATGCGTAAAATCGTTCCCACGCACGAAATACGCACAGATCTGTACGTAAGTACGGTTGATAAATGAGGCCCCTGGTGTTTAAGCGAAGATGGTTATGCTCACACCAGTCCACAAAATCCATGACTGACCTGTACTCCAGGTCATTCCCCTCAGACACACAGCAGACAATGGCCAAGTCATCAGAGAACGTCTGGAGATGACAGCTGCTGGTGTTGGTTCTACACTGCCTTAGGAATGCGGATGTAGCTGAGCACATGGGCGGGCTCCAAAATCGGCACAAAAAATTGGCGCAAAGATTACAGTGATGTCATGAGCGCATCTCCGAGCACGTGGGCGGAGCAAAAGATTGTGGAGAAGTCCGTGGTGTCTTCCTTATTAAACAAAGGCCTTCTGAGCAGTCTTGTGCTTTTGAAGACTCTGTCTCTGATATTAAATCCTGCCTTGCTGTGTGTGGCAGCCTGGCAGCACTGTGTGTGTGCGTGCATGTGTGTGCTGCTCACGGCAGACAGAAACAGAGAAAAACATCTTCAGTCATAGGCTCGTTAACTCCTCAGCATCCAGAATGATAATGAAGCCCGCAATGCGAGAATTCCCCGCTGGCTGATTCTATTCGCTAATCAGAGGCTCCCCCTAACGGTAGCATAAATTTGAGCCGACCAATCAGTCGGCAGGGGGGGTGTTGGCCCGGTTTCGGCCCGAGGCAGAGTGCCTTGGGAAGAGGGCTGAAAACACGTCCGGTTCAGCACAGGAAATTCCCTGGCTACCCGGATGTGAACACAAGTTACCCTGACTAGGCCGTGTGGAGCTGATGCTAGTGTGTAAGTGCCAATAGTCAGTGACACAGTGGGTCAGGCTCTCAAGGTCATCTCCATGAATGTTGCAGAGTGTCTCCCAGTCTGTGGATTGGAAGCAGTCCTTTATATTCTCTCTGGTTTCCTCAGACCACACTTTCACTCACTCCTTTTGTGCAGGTTCTCTTCTCACCCTGGGTGTGTACTCTGGCATCAGATGTATGAGATTGTGATCAGAGCAGCCAAGCGGGGGGAAGGGGGTGGAAGTGAATGCGTTTTTTTACATTAGCATACAGCAGGTCAATTATTTTTATTAATAACCTTTATTTAACCAGGAAGGTCCCATTGACATTCAAAACCTCTTTTCCAAGGGAGTCCTGGCCAAGAGGCAGCAAAAACAGTTACAAAAATGACAGAAAAATAGGCAACATTTAAAAACAATTACAAGTAAAAACCGTAGACTGAAAAGCTCTGTTTAAAAGTGTTCAGTGAAACTAATTCCATTAGCTTCCAATTTTGTTGCAGTTTGTTCCATGTGGAGGGAGCTGGGTGAACGAAGGCACGTTTTCCCATGGTAGTTCGCACAAACGGAACCTCCAGCTGTACATTGTCGCTTGAGCGCAAACAGTAGGAGGCAGAGCTTTTCCATGAGATTAAGGTGCACAGATAATAAGGGAGAAGCCCAAGCATAGCTTTGTATATAAAAATATACCAGTGGCTCGCTCTCCTGGAGGCTAAGAAGAGTTATCCCACCCACAGGTAAAGATCACAGTGATGAGTTGAGGCGTTGCAGTTGGTAATAAACCTCAGTGCAGCATGATATACCGAGTCAATCTTATGCAGGCACTGAGCCGAGGCATTCATATATAACAAGTCTCCATAGTCCAAGACTGATAAAAAAATTGTATTGACCAAGCATTTTTTGCCTTCAAAAGAAAAACAAAATTTGTTTCTAAAATGATATCTGTTGTAATTTTGGAGTTCACTTCCAGCTTTATGCTGACGATTGCCAGTTGTACCTGCCTCTGGACAAGTCAGGAGATCTCTCAATTTGTAATCTTATGAAATGTTTGACTGAGATCAGGACTTGGATGAATGTAAATTTTCTGTGCTTAAATGATCAGAAGACAGAGTTCACAGCGGACATACTGATTCCTCTGTTATTGACTGCGGGTCATTCAATGGCCAGCTGAGTGCTTCAGTGACTAATCTTGGTGTTAAACTAGACTAGTGCCCTTTATTTTGACACCCACATCAGCGGAGTGGTCTCCTCCTCTTTTTTTCATCTTCGTCGGCTGTCGGAAGGTGAAACCATTCCATCCACGGCATGACCTTGAGATGGTAGTCCATGCTTTTATTACGGTGCAATTGGACTACTGTAACTCAGTTTTATTTGGTGTGAGCAAGGGTTCAATAGCCAGGTTGCAAATGGTGCAGAATGCTGCAGCCAGATTTTTAGAGGGTAAGCGTAAGTACGACCACATTACCTCTGTCCTGGCAGCCCATCGATGTAAGGAGTTGTTTTAAGATCCTTCTATTGGTTTTTAAAACATTGAATGATCTGACGCCTCCTTACTTGGCGTCGTTGCTTCAGCCACACACCCCTGCCCGGACGCTCCGCTCGGAGGACCTTATGCTGCTCTCGGTCCCAAGATCGCACCTAAAGACGCGTGGTGATAGGGCTTTCGCCGTGGCTGGTCCTAAGCTCTGGAACGTGCTTCCTCTCAGCATAAGGGCCTCTACCTCTGTGGCAGTTTTTAAGGCAAGGCTGAAAATTAGTTTTTAGTGTTCTTACTTAAAGGGTTTTGTTGTATTTTTGTGTTTTTAATTTTTTACCTAATCCGAGGATTTTATTTTTATCTGACCCAATGTTTTTATGCTTTTATGTTTTTTGATCTGTGAAGCGCCTTGGTGGCATTCTCTTTGCCTGTAAGACGCTATACAAATAAAAGTTGAGTTAAGTAAAATCAAAAACCCAATTTGAGTCTACGTTTTTTTACTAGATTGTCTATGTGGGACTTAATAGTCAGCGAGTCATCCAGCAAAATGCCTAGGTACTTATAGGTGTGGACCGTATCAATGATGTTACCCTCCAATGTAGTTACCACCGGAATGTTATGTATTGTTTTCTTTGCATTTGAGAACAACATTAGTTTGGTTTCATCAGCGTTTAGAACCAATTTTAACTGCAACAGTTTTTGCTGTACCATATCAAACGCTGTTTGCAATGATTCAACAGCGCTAGTGGGGTTTTAATCCGAAACAGTAAATTACTGTATCATCTGCATAAAAATGCATATTTACATTAGGCACATTTTCACCCAGGTCATTTAAATACAAAATGAATAAAAGAGGACCCAGTATTGAACCCTGTGGCAACCCCTTGTGGATCTTTAAAAAAATCTTAAAACTGGCCATCACTTTTAACTCATTCACTGCCATTGATGACTAAAGTCGTCTTTTCACATCCAACCGCTGGCTACTAATGACGACTTTAGTCGTCATTTCGCTTTT
>SSNS01000343.1:265295-275514 GCA_006937985.1 Aphyosemion australe
GCATCACACATCTTAAATCAATCCTCAAACGCCCGCATCTTTAGTCAGTCACTCACGCATTCATTACTTCCCGTCTGGACTATGCAAATTCTGTCCTGATTGGGATTAATGCTTCCGCCCTAAGTAGACTCCAGAAGGTTCAAAATGCTGCAGGCAGATTTTTAACTAACACCGACAGATGTACATCACACCTATTCTAGCAGATTTACACTGGCTCCCGGTCAAATTTAGGATTCATTTCAAAGTCTTGTTATATGTATATAAGGCCTTGAATTGCCCATCTCCATCCTATCTGGCAGACCTGCTGTCTCCGTATGTTCCCACTCGTCCCCTTCGCTCATCCAATCATTTGCTTCTGGTTATACTGAAGATTCGGTACAAATCACGGGGGGAGCGTGCCTTCTCTCATGCAGCCCCAAAACTTTGGAACACTCTGCCCCTCCATGTGCGTTAGGCTCCCTCGGTCAGCAGGTTCAAGTCGGCCCTTAAAACACACTTTTTCAGCATTGCCTTCTCTCCGTGACACTTACATGAAAATCCAGCACTGGTTTTACTTTTCTTAATTTAGTTTTTATGATTCAGTAGCTCACTTTTTAACACTTTGCACTGTCTTGTAGTTTTTTTGATTTTTATATGTGCCATTTCAAATGGTTTTTATCACTTGCTGCATTATTTATTTATTTTTTTTCACTTTCGATAGTGCTGTTACCTTTTACTTGTTCTCTTACTCTGTTAGTTTTTAGTAGGAATTTTTATCCTTGATTTTTTTTGTGCTATGTCTTTATGAATTTTACCTCGTTTCCATGCTTTCATTATGTTTTTGTTGATATGTTCGAGCATTTGGCTCTTTTATGTACAGCACTTTGGTTAGCTGCCGTACTATTTTTAAATGGTGCTTTATAAATAAATTGGTATGGTATGGTATTTTCTTGGGGGCAGATGGAGGCCTATAGCATCCAACCACCATTATGGACTGAGACTGTGCTATTTCGACATTAAGGGCTAAAAACTCCATTTGCTTAGATATTGTCCATCCATCCATCCATTGTCTTCCGCTTATCCGGAGTCAGGTCGCGGGGGCAGCAGCCTAAGGAGGGAAGCCCAGACCTCCCTCTCCCCAGCCACTTGGGCCAGCTCCTCCGGGGGAATCCCAAGGCGTTCCCAGGCCAGCCGAGAGACATAATCTCTCCAGCGTGTCCTGGGTCTTCCTTTGGGTCTCCTCCCGGTTGGACGTGCCCGGAAAACCTCACCAGGGAGGCTTCCAGGAGGCATCCTAATCAGATGCCCGAGCCACCTCAACTGGCTCCTCTCGATGTGGAGGAGCAGCGGGTCTACTCTGAGCCCCTCCCGGATGACCGAGCTTCTCACCCTATCTCTAAGGGAGAGCCCAGCCACCCTGCGGAGAAAACTCATTTCGGCCGCTTGTATTCGCGATCTCGTTCTTTCGGTCACTACCCAAAGCTCGTGACCATAGGTGAGGGTAGGAACGTAGATCGACCGGTAAATTGAGAGCTTCGCCTTTCGGCTCAGCTCCCTCTTCACCACAACAGACCGGCACAACGCCCGCATCACTGCAGACGCAGCACCAATCCGCCTGTCGATCTCACGCTCCACCCTTCCCTCACTCGTGAACAAGACCCCGAGATACTTGAACTCCTCCACTTGGGGCAGGACCTCGTCCCTGACATGGAGAAGGCATTCTACCCTTTTCCAACTCAAGACCATGGTCTCGGATTTAGAGGAGCTGATTTTCATCCCAGCTGCTTCACACCCGGCTGCGAACTGCTCCAGCGAAAGCCGGAGATCACGTTCTGATGAAGCCAACAGGACCACATCATCTGCAAAAAGCAGAGACCTGATCCTTAGGTCACCAAAACGGATCCCCTCACCACCTTGGCTGCACCTAGAAATTCTGTCCATAAAAGTTATGAACAGAATCGGTGACAAAGGGCAGCCTTGGCGGAGTCCAACTCTCACCGGAAACAAGCCCGACTTACTGCCGGCAATGCGGACCAAGCTCTGACACTGGTCGTACAGGGACCTAACAGCCCGTATCAAGGGGCCTTGTACCCCATACTCCCAGAGTACCCCCCACAGGGCCCCCCGAGGGACGCGGTCGAACGCCTTCTCCAAATCCACAAAACACATGTAGATTGGTTGGGCGAACTCACACGCACCCTCCAGGACTCCCCCAAGGGTATAGAGCTGGTCCAGTGTTCCACGGCCAGGACGAAAACCGCATTGCTCCTCCTATATCCGAGGTTCAACTATCCGACGGACCCTCCTCTCCAGAACCCCTGAATAGACCTTACCAGGGAGGCTCAGGAGTGTGATCCCCCTGTAGTTGGAACACACCCTGCGGTCCCCCTTTTTAAATAGGGGGACCACCACCCCGGTCTGCCAGTCCAGTGGAACTGCCCCCGATGTCCACGCGATATTGCAGAGCCGCGTCAACCAACACAGCCCCACAACATCCAGAGCCTTAAGGAAATCCGGGCGGATCTCATCCACCCCCGGAGCCTTTCCACTGAGGAGTTTTTTGACCACCTCAGTGACCTCGGCTCCAGAGATTGGAGAGCCCAACCCAAAGTCCCCAGACTCTGCTTCCACACTGGAAGACGTGCCGGTGGGATTGATGAGGTCTTCGAAGTACTCGGCCCACCGATTCACAACGTCCCGAGTCGAGGTCAGCAGCACACCCTCCCCACTGTAAACAGTGTTGGTAGTGCACTGCTTTCCCCTCCTGAGGCGCCGGATGGTGGACCAGAATCTCCTCGAAGCCGTACGGAAGTCTTGTTCCATGGTCTCACCAAACTCCTCCCATGCCCGGGTTTTTGCCTCCGCGACCACCCGAGCCGCATTCCGCTTGGACTGCCGGTACCTATCAGCTGCCTCCGGAGTCCCGCAGGCCAAAAAGACCTGATAGGACTCTTTCTTCAGCTTGACAGCATCCCTAACCACTGGTGTCCACCAGCGGATTCGGGGATTGCCACCACGACAGTCACCGACCACCC
Organism: Aphyosemion australe; assembly: GCA_006937985.1. Lineage (NCBI taxonomy): Eukaryota > Metazoa > Chordata > Actinopteri > Cyprinodontiformes > Nothobranchiidae > Aphyosemion > Aphyosemion australe. The sequence continues at coordinate 268,310 of SSNS01000343.1, forward strand.
TGCTGCCAGCCGCCTCGACAATGGAGTGACGGAACATGGCCCATTCGGACTCAATGTCCCCTGCCTCCCCCGGGACATGTTCAAAGTTCTGTCGGAGGTGGGAATTGAAGCTCCTTCTGACAGGTGACTCTGCCAGACGTTCCCAGCAGACCCTCACAACACGTTTGGGTCTGCCAGGTCTGACCGGCATCTTCCCCCACCATTGAAGCCAACTCACCACCAGGTAGTGGTCAGTTGACAGCTCCGCCCCTCTCTTCACCCGAGTGTCCAAGACATGCAGCCGCAGATCAGATGAAACGATAACAAAATCGATCATCGACCTGCGGCCTAAGGTATCCTGGTGCCAAGAGCACATATGGACACCTTTATGCTTGAACATGGTGTTCGTTATAGACAATCCATGACGAGCACAGAACTCTAATAACAAAACACCACTCGGATTCAGATCAGGGGGGCCGTTCCTCCCAACCACACCTCTCCAGGTCTCACTGTCGTTGCCCACGTGAGCATTGAAGTCCCCCAGCAGAACGAGGGAGTCACCCGAAGGAGCGCTTTCCAGTACCCCCTCCAGGGACTCCAAAAAGGGTGGGTAGTCTGAGCTGCAGTTTGGTGCATAAGCACAAACCACAGTCAGGACCCGTCCCCCCACCCGAAGATGGAGGGAGGCTACCCTCTTGCTCACCGGGGTAAACCCCAATGTACAGGCACCAAGATGGGGGGCAAGAAGTATGCCCACCCCTGCTCGGCGCCTCTCAGTGGGAGCAACTCCAGAGTGGTAGAGAGTCCAACCCCTCTCGAGGAAACTGGTTCCAGAGCCAGAGCCATGCGTTGAGGTGAGTCCAACTATATCTAGTTGGAACCTCTCAACCTCACACACCAACTCCGGCTCTTTCCCCACCAGAGAGGTGACATTCCACGTACCTAGAGCCAGCTTCTGTAGCCGAGGATCAGACCGCCAAGGTCCCCGCCTTCGGCTACCACCCTTTCCACATTGCACCCGACCCCTTTGGCCCCTCCCACGGGTGGTGGGCCCATGGGAAGGGGGACCCACGTCTCCTCTTCGGGCTGTGCCCGGCCGGGCTCCATGGGTGAAAGCCCGGCCACCAGGCGCTCGCCAGCGTGCCCCAACTCCAGGCCTGGCTCCAGAGGGGGGCCCCGGTGACCCGCGTCCGGGCGAGGGAACACTGGTTCCATTTATTTGGGCTGCACTTTGTCTGATCCCTCACCTAGGACCTGTTTGCCATGGGTGACCCTACCAGAGGCATAAAGCCTCAGACAACTTAGCTCCTAGGATCATTGGGACACTCAAACCCCTCCACCACGATAAGGTGGCAGCCCAGGGAGAGGTCTTCCCATTTTATGATGTTTTAAATCATTTAGGATTTATTTATTTATTATGTTTTAATTTAATTTAATTATTTTGTCCTTGTGAAGCGCCCCGTGATTTTTCTTGAGATGCGCTATATAAAAGATCGTTTCTTATTCTTATTATTATTATTGGAGGATTAGCAGAGTGCACTCCGGAGGGAACGGGTCTTCCGTGAGCGCAGCGCACTGATCCGATTCCAGTCCAGATTCTATTTTACAAATAAAACAACCTCCTACACGCGTTGTCAAGTGTCCAGTGTTTCGATCTCGCTGTCAATAAAGTTTTTCTTCTTTTTTCCGGGAAGAACCCAGGGAATCGCCTCCCGATCTGAGGACGTAGTGTGACCAAATATGGTTAATTGAGGGTGTTTCTGTATGTAAATGACGGTACACTGGCACGAGCACCTTAATGTGCACAGGTGGGATTTATCATCAGACGATTGTCGAGGAACATGCGTACGAGAGTCCACCGCATGTTTCATAAATCAGGACATTGACTGTTCGTACACACATTCTAAATTTCATCCGTAGGAGGGAATATAGGAACGTTTCTACGAACGTTTGATAAATGAGGCCCCAGGTATTTCTTTAAAATCAGCGGGTGTATCTATTTGTTTCAGTCCAGGCCCAGGTTTTGGCTGCACATTTCCAGATATTAATTGTTAGGGATTTTGTCAATTACCCTACCCGGAACTGAGGAGATAAGAGAGAGACAATGAACCACACATAGAACCGTTTGCAAAGGGTGACAGACCAACTCAGGACAGAGTACAGTCTGCCCTGAGTGGCTGCCAACACAGTTTATTTAAAGTGTGAGATAAGGTAGTGGGTGAGTTTACATGATGTGTGTGTGTGTGTGTGTGTGTGTGTGTGTGTGCATTTATGTTTTGCGAGCCCAATTTGTCAGGTTACACACCCGCATTATGAGACCATTTGGTTTATGAGACCATTTTTGGTGGTCTCGTAATTCATGACTTTTAAAGTGCTGCAAATTTTTATAAAAGTAAAATCTAAATGTTGTTAGCTGATTAATACTGACTTTGTAACTGCTATTATCGTTTTATTTAGTTATTTCAGCAACTTAAACTTTCTTTTGGTTTTCATGGCCAATTTAAAATTGGTTTCGTAAACCATGTCGCGTGTGTGGTATGCAGACCTCCAGGGTCTCATAACGCCCTTAGAATGTCACAGATGATTGTGTGTATTTTTTGATAGTTTTTATTTTATTTTTGAAGTGAGGCTTTTCTTCCATGGGTAAAATAGAACATGTTGACATACTTTTTGTGTTCACCAGATGCAAAGAATTCGTGTGTGTGGGTTACAAACCACCATGTTGTCATGGTCTCATAAACCATTCAAAATGTCATAGTGGCATGTATGTATGTTCTGAGAGGTTTTTCTTATTTTTTAAGTGAGCATTATCTTCCATGGGTAAAATAAAACATTTTGACATAGTTTTTGTGTTCAACAGATTACCTGTTTATGAGGAAATGTGTGTCCCCATAAACCACCACCAAGTCATAGTGGTTTCATAAACCATAAATGCACACATGCGTGTGTGTGTGTGTGTGTGTGTGTGTGTGTGTGTGTTGAGGAGCAAGGAAATATAGAAGCAATACAGGACATAGAAATTCTATAACATTAATAAAAAAAATAATCATCAATCTATGTTTAGCATTGCATTTGGAAACAGTCACAGGTGTCTCATCAGCAGAAGCCAAACGTCTCTTTTCATTTAAAGATGAGGAAATATTGTACAGGGCAAGAAAACTTTGGGATTTAAGTAATTCCCCTGGCCAAGCACAATCTATGACCAAAACCAAACAGAACAATAGAAATTCAAGTTGTCCTGACTCACTCACGCTAGTACCACTAAAGTAGCTATTAGACCAAATCTGGATATTAGTTGCTGTGCTCTTCCCAGGAGCACCGATTGGACCCACGTTCCAACAAATCAAAAAATAAAAGAAAACTAAAATAAGTGCTATCGTTTTTATAATCAGCACCATTAAAAACTTTAAAATGTTATAGTTGATACAGGCCTGCTAGCTCAAGATTCAGGTAGAAGTGGATGTAGCTGGCTCCAGCCTGTTTTCGCAGGCTGAGTAGAAAAGTATATAGCAGGCCTATTAGCTACTACAGACCTGTCAGCTCAGGATTCAGGTGGTAGTGGATGTAGCTGGCTCCAGCTCGTTGTCCGTGGCTGAGTAGAAGCACAACAAGCCCCCAGCCTGCTATCCTGGTATCAGAAGAAGATGGAAGCCGCAAGCTCCGGCCTGCTAGCCTGGTATCAGGTGTGGTTGGTTGATATAAGCTCCAGCCTGTAGATCTCAGCTCTCTGTAGAGGAGTATGAGGCTGGCTCAAACTGCAGGCCCAGAATCCAGGCAATGGCAGATGTAACAGGCCCCGTCTCACTAACCCTGGCTCCTGACAAGTTCGTTGACCCAGTCTCTCCGATCCGGTTTCAGGGTGGATGCTGCAGGCTCCAAGTGGAGAAGGATAACTACAGGCCAGACTGGGCTTGGCCAAGCAACAGGTCCTGACCAGACTCAGGCCAGAGCAGCCAGCCAACCACGTTCTGCCCCAATGCCAGGTGGGGTAGAAAAAAAACAGCAAGCGCCAAGCAGCAAAAAGCACCAAAAACGTAAAAGCCCAAAAAGCCAAAAAGGCAGAGAGCAATAAAAAGTCCACATAAAATCAATAATAATCCACAAAAGATCAAGTCAAATCCAGCAAAAATTTAACAAAAATCTAATAAAATTCAACATGCCAGAGAGAAACATACTGAGCAAGTCACTAACGTGCTGCCATCTTTGATATATTTTCTTATTGTCTCTGGTGTGGCACATATTGGGTAAAAGTGGGGAGGGTGGAGGAGAGCAAGGCGTGATTAAAGTCCCTGCTGATGAGCAGGAGCGCGTCTTGGTCAGTCTGCAGCTTGTCAACAGAACTTTGGGGCAGCTCACATGCAGCAGTTCGAGTCGAGTGTTATCGAGTCAGTGTGTGTGTGTTCACTAGTTTTGGATTGTGTTAATGTTGATAAACTATTGTTTGTGAAGGCTGTAGAAACTCCAGCCTGTCCAGATATCGAGTCCAGGGGTTTCCTAATAAGTAAAACAAGCCTCTTGTCTCCATGCCTGGGGGCGTTTTGGGCAGCTGGAAAGACGGAACTTCTGGACCCCAAATCGGTGTCGGTACCAACTCATGGAGGTCCGCGCTGGCCTCCAGAGACCCGTGACAGGGTTTAAAAAATTAAATGTGGATTTTTAGAACTCAAATCATTGTCAGAACCATGTCAGAACTGCCACCCGACCACCAGAAGAGATGCGCGGCTCAGCAGGCCAGTGGAGCTGGTTTCTGGGTCGGAACCATATCAGAACTGCCACCCAGACCTCCAGGAGAGGATGTGCTGCTTTTAAAAATACCAGCAAGCCAGTCGAGCTGGTTTCTGGGTTGGATCCAGCTCACAGCAGCCCACAGGAGCTCCAGAACTTGATGACGGGTCTCTCTCTCTCTCTCTCTCTCTCTCTCTCTCTCTCTCTCTCTCTCTCTCTCTCTCTCTCTCTCTCAAGTGCTAAACTACGTTACGTGAATGGATATTAACGACTATGAGTCCGCTGACAGACGCTCATTAATTTATTATTGTCAAGTCTTAATGTTATATTAACTGAGCGATACTATTTTAATTGTCTGCTACATGATAGTAATCTGTACAATATTGTGATGCTAGCACACGAGTTTAAGCTAACATCGTTAACTCACCAAGACACCTGCTGCTCCCCCGCTGCTGCCCCTCACATCACAGCTCAATCTCTCTGATTTGGCCGATCGTTTCTCCCTCTGGCTTGGCTCTGCTCTCTGAGACGTGCACCAGACTCATAATTTTATGGTTTTTGTGTTGACCTGTGTACAATATGCTCTCAATATGTATGCTTTTATTTTGAAGGTGTTTTTTTCCTGAGGTATGATGTAATTTCCTGGTAAGAGCGGATTGGCCAGTAATCAAGCTGATGGACTACACCTGTATATAGAGCACTTTGTTTGTAGTGAATTTGTTGTGCAGTGGGATGGAGTATGATGGTGTGAATCCTAAGATGACATTAAAGATGTGTTAAGAGACTTGAATCCTCCGTCTTGAGCCAGCTCATTCTAGGAGACCGTTGTGGGGAATTCAACTTTGCTAACATCAAAAGTATAATTATAAACATTTAAAGTTTCCTCTGTGTCAGAGTCGCACTAGAATCCATATTTGTCTCTGGATTAAGCTAACAGGACTCCCTTTGCTGATGTCTTTTTTTAAGAGTTTCTATTATGTTTCTCTAAACATCGGTTCATGGGAGTCTCCAACTTTCTCTTTGCTCTTTAAGCTACCTTCTCTGCAGACCCGTTGCAATCTCATCAGTGCTGTGAGTTTGTCACTTTTGTTGGGGAGTGAACGGACATTGCATTTGTACTGATTAGTTTTCACACGGTTTGTTGTAGTTAAACAAAAAGTAACACTTTCTGAAAAGAAATCATTTGAGTGGATTTTTAAATACAAATTCATTAGATATTTTTTGCTCGCTTGAAGGGTTGTCAAATAGATTATTTTATTAATCAGCAGAAGATTTAATAGAATGTTCGAATACTAAAATATTCGAGAGCTACACCCCTAGTTGGAGGGTTATAAAGTTTTAGTACTTGAGTTTTAATTATCATTATGTTCCAGATGGGATTCTATTTCAAACTCCAATCTGTCTTTGATTCTTTTTTCATTTAGAAAATTTGTGTTGAAGGTGGAACAATTTAATTAAAAGCTGTATTTTTTTTAGCTCCACGAGGCATTTTGAGGTGTGCAGAATGAATGTACAGTTTTTCTTTTAAAAGCTATATTTTAAAAAATATATAAAAATCTTATTTATTTTATTTATTTATCACAAAACTGGATTTATGTTTACATCTACCAGCCACTAGAGGGCATTGTTGTGGTAAAAAGTCACATGGATCACTTCGTTTAAAAAGAAATCTGCATGTTGTAGGCGTGGTGCTGGAATTTCAATAGTAAAGCCTATGGAGGGCGAACACTGCTGTTGTACATATGCTATCCCAATATTTTCTCTTTTCAACTGCGAAAAAATGTTGATCTCTTGATTGGGTTGAGTATGCCTTTTATATTAAGTGACAAACATGAAAAACCCATGAAAAATGCATGCTTGTTTCTCCAGGGCTACCTTCCAGAATCCATTGCAACATTGCGTCACAATATATTTTCAGCTACTGTAAAGTACGCTATTTGTGCCAAAAGAATCGCATTTCAATCATTTCCTAAACTCGTTCAGCTCTATTGTGCAACTTCTCAGTTTTGGGATTTTCCTCACAAGGTCTTCAATTCAATTTAGTTTTTAGGTCTTAATTTTTTAAATAGCCAACATCTTGTTTATTTTATTTTATTTATTTATTATATGTGTTCTATATCAGGTTGTATTATACTGTGGTAAAACTACAGAGCCCATGATGCATCAGGGCAGATGCAGGTTTTTCTCCCCCTGAATGCGGTTTGTTTTAGTTTATGGAACTGAGATGATACCATTCTTTTTATGCAATTATTAGAAATTTTAGAAAATGTATTTATAAATAATTATAAAAGTTACTACCTAATGTTTATGATAACACAGAAAAGTAAGTATTCATTGGTGTGTTGTAAAGACTGGAAACCTATTTTTCTAGGTTTGTAACAAAAACTCCAGAGAGTTATTGATAAAGGTTGCCTGAGGTTTTTAGATTGTTGTAATTTGGATAAATGACAACAAAATTCATTACTTGGACAGACATTTTGTCATGACTCAAGGTACAGTGC
>SSNS01000343.1:275540-286544 GCA_006937985.1 Aphyosemion australe
CATTCTCCCATCCAGCCACCTCCCTCCCAATCATGGTCCTTCTTTACTCCTGTAAATTTCCAGGACATCTTTCTCATTCAGAAAAACATGAAACCAACTTCCTGCCCTGTTGATTTTCTCACAACCACTTTGCTTCTTAAGGTCTTTGACCAAATTGGCCCATGCATTGTGGATTTTATTAATCTATCTCTCCAATCTGGCTCTGTACCTTCTGTTTTCAAACATGCTGTTGTTGAACTGATCCTGAAAAAACCCAGTTTGGACTCCTCTCAGCCTAATAATTACAGACACATTTCTAAATTGCCCTTTATCTCTAAAATCTTAGAAAAAGTCGTGGCCGATCAACTGATTACTTTTCTGGAAATTCACAACAGCTTTGATAAATTCCAATCTGGTTTTCGTAAAAATCATTCAACAGAAACAGCTTTGCTTAAAGTTTCCAGTGACATCATGATGGCTGCAGACAACGGGGAATTTACAGTCTTAGTATTGTTGGATCTTTCTGCAGCTTTTGACACTGTTGATCACATCACCTTAATTAACAGACTTCATGACTCGTTGGGAATCTCTGGAACTGTTCTAGACTGGTTCAGATCGTACCTTTCTAACAGAAGTTTGAGTGTCTGTATAAACCAAATCATGTCAGATTCCACAAACCTGTTCTGTGGGGTACCCCAAGGCTCTGTTTTAGGTCCGCTCCTGTTTTTATTTTATATACACCCTCTTGGACAGATAATTGATGCTTTTCACAATGTCTCTTATCACCTATATGCAGATGACATTCAGCTGTACTGCTCCTTTAAGGATTCTGAGTTCTATAAACTGGCTGAACTACTAGAGTGCCTATCAGCGATCACTAGCTGGCTAGAAGATAACTTCCTTCAGTTAAACTCTGAAAAGACTGAATGTCTGATCATTGCCCCTGAGAGCATGGCTCCTCTGATTAGTCAACAACTTGGTCATTTAGCTTCTGCTGTCAAGTCAAACATGGGAAATTTGAGTGTTGTCTTTGACCAATCAATGTCTCTTGAAGGCCACTCAAAAACGCTGGTCAGAAACAGTTTTTATCACTTGAGAAATATCTCCAAACTGCGATGGTTGGTGTCAAAACATGAGCTTGAAATGGTTATCCATGCCTTTATCTCCTCTCGTCTAGATTACTGTAACACACTTTTCACATGTTTTAACAAAAAAGCCCTTGACCGCCTTCAGTTGGTCCAGAATTCTGCAGCGAGGCTCCTAACTGGAGCAAACAGAAGAGCTCACATCACTCCTATTCTGATGTCTCTGCACTGGTTACCCATTAACTTTAGAATTCAATTTAGGATCCTTACTATAACATACAGGGCTCTACATGGCCAAGCTCCTCCTTATGTTACTGAACTGATAAAGCCTTATGCTCCAACCCGAGCCCTCAGGTCCACCAACCAGAACCTTCTAGAAATTCCAAAGACCAGATATAAAAGTCGAGGAGATCGCTCTTTCCAGGCTGTTGCACCCCGACTTTGGAATGAACTTCCTTTATCCTTACGAGTTACTGACAGTCTGGTCACCTTTGGAAAGCAGCTGAAGACCATTTTGTTTAAAACTGCTTTTAGTTAAAACTTTTATGTTTTATTCTTTTTTTTTCTAACTTGTATTTATAATCATCTTTCATTTGTTTTATCATTTTTATAATTTTATAACTTTCTGTTTTCTGATTTTTAATGATTTTATGATATTGTGTTGTTTTGTTTTAAGATAATGTTATGATGACTTTATCTGTTGTTTTGTTGATCTTTGTGAAACACTTTGTGATTCTTTTTCTGTGATAAGTCCTATACAAATAAAATTTACTTACTTACTTTTTTACTATGTTAGAACGTTAAGAGGCATGAAAAACACTTGTTAAGCTAATTTGTTTTCCACATTTAAGATTGCAGCTTTAAAACAACTTGTATATTCTCCATCCATCTGGAAACACAGATACCAATGTGCGTCACATGGCTGCCTTCCATTGCCTACTGAACTGTGCATGTATCACAACACTCTATTAGGACCCTGGCTGCCCTCAGTGCCTGTCTACAATCCTGATTATAATTCCCCATTAGCGCGAACAGCACAATTATCAATATAGATTTACATAAACAACCTGAGCTGAACTCTAAACAAACTAGCATTTTCTATTACATAAGACCCGCTGCTCCTCCACATCAGAAGGAGCTTCAATTCCCACCTCCGACAGAACTTTGAACACGTCCCGGGGGAGGCGGGGGACATTGAGTCCGAATGGACCATGTTCCGTGACTCCATTGTCGAGGCGGCTGACCGTAGCTGTGGCCGCAGGGTGGCCGGTGCCTGTCGTGGCGGCAATCCCCGAACCCGCTGGTGGACATCGGCGGTTAGGGATGCTGTCAAGCTGAAGAAAGAGTCCTATCAGGTCTTTTTGGCCTGTGGGACTCCGGAGGCAGCTGATAGGTACCGGCAGTCCAAGCGGAATGCGGCTCGGGTGGTCGCAGAGGCAAAAACCCGGGCATGGGAGGAGTTCAGTGAGACCATGGAACAAGACTTCCGTACGGCTTCGAGGAGATTCTGGTCCACCATCCAGCGTCTCAGGAGGGGAAAGCAGTGCACTACCAACACTGTTTACAGTGGGGAGGGTGTGCTGCTGACCTCGACTCGGGACGTTGTGAATCGGTGGGCCGAGTACTTCGAAGACCTCCTCAATCCCACCGGCACGTCTTCCAGGATGGAAGCAGAGTCTGGGGATTTTGGGTTGGGCTCTCCAATCTCTGGAGCTGAGGTCACTGAGGTGGTCAAAAAAATCCTCGGTGGCAAGGCTCCGGGGGTGGATGAGATCCGCCCGGATTTCCTTAAGGCTCTGGATGCTGTGGGGCTGTGTTGGTTGACGCGGCTCTGCAATATCGCGTGGACATCGGGGGCAGTTCCACTGGATTGGCAGACCGGGGTGGTGGTCCCCCTATTTAAAAAGGGGGACCGCAGGGTGTGTTCCAACTACAGGGGGATCACACTCCTGAGCCTCCCTGGTAAGGTCTATTCAGGGGTTCTGGAGAGGAGGGTCCGTCGGATAGTTGAACCTCGGATATAGGAGGAGCAATGCGGTTTTCGTCCTGGCCGTNATCCGGAAAGTATCCACAGCGCTTCACTTTTTCCACTTTTTTGTTGATGTCACAGCCTCATTCCACAATGGATTAAATTCATTGTGCCCATAAAATTCAACACCCAACACCCCATAATGATAATGTGAAAAGTGTCTTTGAAGTTGTTGCAAATTTATTAAAGATAAAAAACTTGAGAAATCACATGTACATAAGTATTCACAGCCTTTGCTCAGTACTTTGTTGATGCACCTTTGGCAGCAATTACAGCCTCAAGTGGTTTTGAATATGATGCCACCAGCTTGCCACACCTGTCTTTGGGCAGTTTTGCCCATTCCTCTTTGCAGTACCTCTCGAGCTCCATCAGGTTGGATGGAAAGCGTCGGTGCACAGCCATTTTCAGATCTCTCCAGAGATTTTCAATGGGGTTCAGGTCTGGGCTCTGGCTGGGCCACTCAAGGACATTCACCGAGTTGTTCTGTAGCCAGTCCTTCCATATTTTGGCTGTGTGCTTAGGGTCATTGTCCTGCTGAAAGGTGACCCGTCGCCCCAGTCTGAGGTCAAGAGTGCTTTGGAGCAGGGTTTCATCCAGGATGTCTCTGTACATTGCTGCAGTCATCTTTCTCTCTATCCTGACTAGTCTTCCAGTTCCTGCTGCTGAAAAACATCCCCACAGCATGATGCTGCCACCACCATGCTTCACTGTAGGGATGGTATTGACCTGGTGATGAGCGGTGCCTGATTTTCTCCAAACGTAACGCCTGGCATTCACTCCAAATAGTTCCATTTTTGTCTCATCAGACCAGAGGATTTTGTTTCTCATGGTCTGAGAGTCCCTAAGGTGCCTTTTGGCAAACTCCAGGCGGGCTGCCATGTGCCTTTTACTAAGGAGAGGCTTCCGTCTGGCCGCTCTACCATACAGGCCTGATTGGTGGATTGCTGCAGAGATGGTTGTCCTTCTGGAAAGTTCTCCTCTCTCCACAGAGGACTGCTGGAGCTCTGACAAAGTGACCATCGGGTTATTGGTCACCTCCCTGACCAAGGCCCTTCTCGCCCGTTCACTCAGCTTAGAAGGCCGGCCAGCTCTAGGAAGAGTCTTGGTGGTTCCAAACTTCTTCCACCTACGGATGATGGAGGCCACTGTGCTCATAGGAACCTTTAAAGCAGCAGAAATGTTTCTGGAACCTTCCCCAGCCTTGTGCCTCAAGACAATCCTGTCTCGGAGGTCTACACTCAATTCCTTTGTCTTCATGCTTGTTTGTGCTTTGACATGCACTGTCAACCCAGGGGCCTTATATAGACAGGTGTGTGCCTTTCCAAATCATGTCCAATCAACTTCATTTTCCACAGGTGGACTCCAGTTAATCTGCTGAAACACCTCAAGGATGATCAGTGGAAACAGAATGCACCTCAGCTGAATTCTGAGCTTCACGACAAAGGCTGTGAATACTTATGTACATGTGATTCCTCAAGTTTTTTATTTGTAATAAATTAGCAACAACTTCAAAGACACTTTTTTCACATTATCATTATGGGGTGTTGTGTGTTGAATTTTATGGGCACAATGAATTTAATCCATTTTGGAATGAGGCTGGACCATAAACAAAAAAGTGGAAAAAGTGAAGTGCTGTGAATACTTTCTGGATGCACTGTATTTCTAGTAATTTGTTTAGAAATTTTAATCCCAAAGGCATTAGGTTTAACTATTTTAACCTCCAGAGGGGATGCTGTGACTATTGTGTTGAGTTGATTTTTTTTTCTTGTAAAGTAGATAACTTTCACGTTTTTACATGAGAATTTAGAAGTAATGTTTATTTGACTCAGAAGGTCTTTGTGACCCTTCAGGGTGTCGCCTGTTTTCCCCACAGAGACCATGCTGTACGTAGAGGTCTTTGGGGTAACGATGCTGAGTGTTTGCAGTGTTTTGAGTTTGTCATCATGGGAGTGCGGAGACTAGGCTTTCATACACCGGATAACCTCAGAGGCAGGAACTGAAAAACCACTGCCAGCAAGGGCAGGGGCTGTGGAATGTGTTAGGAGACACAAAAGACAAATGATTGAGTTCCTTGGATTCCTGACTAACAAAAGACAATCAAATAACCTATGATGTTCAGCGTTTCACCACTTTTGATCTAACCAACTGTAATCCCCCTGCTGTGCACCTGACCTTTCTGCTTCCTAAACATTCGCTCTCAAACCGTTCGTCTTCAGTGGAGCACTTATGTGGTGAGAACCTGCAGCTTGTAAAATGAAAGAATCAACGTGTACTCTGTGCTAAGGACCTCCAGACAACCCTAATTGGGATTGTTCACTGTTCAGGGCAGCCACTTTGGTTTTTAAATTGCTTTAAGTCGACATTCTGGAATTCAGTCCTCCTCATTTGAGTTATTCACTTCATAAACATCCAACCCAACCACATCCTCACCCAGTTGTTTACAGGATTTAAGAACCCAAACGGGTCCATAGCTGCCCATCAAGGAAGGAGCCCTGTTTGCTGTTCCAGATGTATTATGAGATGAATGTGGAGAATATTCAAACTTAGATCTTATAATCATGTCTGCTAACAGGGTGGCTTAGCTTTAGCCCTTGTTGTGATTATGAATGTAGAGTTCATTTGTGTTATTTTGGGTTGAAGGGCTTAAAGCCACCTGTAGTTTCATGGATCTGAAGCAGGCTGTCCTTCCTCCACCTGTTTCTGTCCCAAACATCGCTGCTACAACTTCTGCTCTGCCCCCCAGGAGTTTTGAACTGAGACGTCTGCTTTATTCAACACAGCAGAGTGCTTTCGTTTAAAGTGGGGTCAGGTTTCAGTGGTTTGTGCTATAAGGCACAAAGAAACACACGAGACGACACACCAATTTGAAAACTATAAAAGCAAGGCTCAAATTGGTCCCGTTTCTTATTGGGGCTTTTTTTAGATCTGCTTTGGAAAAAATATAGGAGTACATGGAATCATGTTTATCTAGAGCAGGGGTCCCCAATCCTGGTCCTGGAGGGCCGCTATCCAGCAGGTTTAGTGGTTTCTCTGCTCAAACACACTTGATTCAGTGGTTGAATCACCTGTGCAGCAGCTCATCAAGCTCTGCTGAAGCCTGCTAATCACTTGCTAATTGAAATCAGGTGTGTTGAAGCAGAGTTACAACTAAAACCTGCTGGATACCGGCCCTTGAGGACCAGGATTGGGGACCCCTGATCTAGAGCTTAATTTAAGAAGCTCACCAGGATTTTTTGGATTTTTTTCTTACTCATTTCCCTTTTGTTGTTGTTCTTTACCTGCTTTGTTGATCTCTCTACATCACTTTTTCCGTCTGTCTGATCCTTTACTTCTCTCTGCTTTTAGTAGCTCCTCTCCTCACCATGTCATATTGTCTTCATCTAATCCTTTGATTTAAGCTTTTTTATTTGATGGTTTGTGTAGCTGTGACTTTCTTTCCCCTGCAGCTTTGAAATCACAAGACAAATACACTCAGCCTGCAGCTTAGCTCTTGTTGACAACACAGCTAACATAAGTGTTTCTGTGTAGTCTGACATGAGCAGTAAGACTTTCCATCTTATGCAAATTAAGGTCAGTAAATTTTCCACGTTGTTTGATCACTTAAATTCCTGCTAACTGGCTGGAGTCAATGTGGTGACTGAATTAAGTGAAATCAGTTGTGCATGAATGATTACTTTCTGCAAGTTTCATGTAATATGCAATTTGAAATGTTTTGCTAACAGTCGGATGGTCTACTTCAGCAGATTATGTCAATGTTTTCAGCAACCATCTTGCATGATGGGTAGCACTCGGAGTTGAAGACTTTTGACTTGTAAGACACCAAATCTTAGCTCGATATCTGTAAAACGGACTGAAGTACATCCATTTTTTGTGTTGGCTAAGATTAGCTGTAATGGGGTTGAAAAACTAGTGACGAGTACAATGCGATAGTGGCAGTATCATCTTCAGCAACAGTGGATGCTGCCTTCAAAAACATATGGAGCAACAAATAAGCCACATTTATAGAGCTTTGGCAGCAACGCTGAAATAATAAATGAAGTGTTGAAGCTAGTGCTTTTTCCCCTATCATCGTTGTCATCTTGGCATCCATTGGCTTCTAGTGGCATAAGCTTTTCCACAACATATTCTTGTGACGTTACCATGTCCTTCTAGAATGAGACGTCGCACAGCTGGATTCACTGAAACCTTATGCTGTGCATTGTGCAACCTCTCTAGAGTTTGCATTAGTGATGTGTCGGACGCGAACAAAACGGCTCTCAGAGACGGCTATTTGATGTGACCGATAGGAGCCGACTCCCTCTGGGAGAAGCCGGAGTGAGTGACACGAATGGTACCTGCAGGCCCCCGAGCCGCTAAAAAAACGCAAAATGTGCGTGCGCACACAAACAGCATGCTGGGACCCAACCTGTAAATATTGGTGGGGATAAATCTGTAAAAGGGGAGGAAAGATAAACAACCAGCGCTACAGAAAGGTGAGGAAATAAGTGAAAATAGGACAGGCACCAAGATTTGGACACATTTTAACTACAATGACAATTAAAAGGCAGAGTTTGGAAAATGCAAAGAGAAAATATATCCAACAGGCTCTAATAGTTCAAATGTAATAAATATTTTACTTGCAGTTTGTTTTTGTCATTTAAAATGTGTTTTCATAGCTCTCTGCTTCATGTTGAATAAAATAAGTCATTTAAATAATTAGAATTTGATATAATGTATATTGTAGATTAGTAATTCAGTTAAAACACAGTTTAGCATCATTTCTGGTGATGAAATTCATTTAAGAAACAAAAAATGTGAGGAGCTGTTTGAGAGCCGAAAGAGCCGGTTCTCTTACAAGAGCCGGAGTGCCCATCACTAGTTCGCATAGCATGACATCAAGCAGTCCTTTGCAACAGCAGAACAAATGCACAGTGTGAACCTGGGCAAAGTTTGAAACAAATAATTCTTCAGATTGCTTGGAAAATATAAAGTAAAACATGGAATGGAGGATGCATGTCTCACACTTCTAGATACTGTCACTAGACAAATGGACTCGGCACACCCACATACAAGGATTTTATTCATGGAGGTCTTAAAGCAACATTCCGCAACTTTTACACCTTAAAATTATGCTTTTTTGTAAAGTTTTGGCGTCATACTATCATCTATTATGTTCATTTTCGTACCTGTGATAGTGTTGGGGGGTCCCACGTCTGTTTACCGCACTATACAGTTTTTGTGCTTCGGGTAGCCGCTGGCAGTACTGACTGGGTGTCGTTTTACGGCAGTATATGGCAAGCCAAAGGGGTAAAAAAAAGTGCGCGTTCCAAACACGCGTTATGTCCGCCAAAACGCGCATCTTGAACGAGCGTTTTGGCGGACATAATGCGAGCGTAGAACGCGCTTTTTTTAATCCCTTTGGCTTGCCATAATTGTATAACGTAGACTCGCTGTAGCAGTGGCAGATCCACCAAAGAAAGCTAGAATTCCCCTATCAGAGGAATCTAGGAAAAGAAAAGGAGAACGTGATAGAGCAAGAGCAAAGACCAGAGTTATTATTGGGCCGTCTTTTCCTCGCTGGAGAGCTCTTTTAGAAAGAACAGCATGAACTACGGACTCTGACCTAGCCGTGCTGCTAATGGCTAGGTAAGTAATAAATGATTTCACCAGGGTTATTGTGTTTGGTCGGGCATAAAGTTGTTATACAGTCCTGATAAAACTATTTATTCAATGTGTGGAGGTGGAAAAGTTTGTTTTCGTTGTTTTGCCTGATATTAGGAATGTAAACATGCCTCTTGTGCCCGACAGAGAGATTTGATGTTACGGCAGTGACGTTACGCAGCAAGCCTCTAGAGGGCGACAGAGACCATATAACTGCAAAGTTGAGGAATGCTGCTTTAACGCTGGTTTACAGATCACTCATTGAATCTGTTCTCACTTTTAATTACTCATCTTGGTACAACTTCCTAACCATTAAACATAGAACAAAACTGTGGCATGTAGTTAACCAGGCCTCAAAAATAATTGGATCACCTCAGACCCCCCTGTCTGAACTGCACAACCAAGGTCCGAAACTAACTTTTTGACTCACCGGGCAACTTGGCCGGTAGATGCTAAAATCTACCGGCCAAGCATATTTTTTACCGGCCAAAATTTTAAATGATTTATATCTACCCAAAGCACGTTATTCTATAATATGGTATTATTTTTTATCCAAACAGAGGAGTGACAACATAATTAAAACATCATTAATAAGAAAAACAACTTTTTGGTAATTTCTGATTTTTTATTTTTTTACTTTTTAAAAATGTTTTTAATGAACTCTTATTGAAATCTAGTAGACTCCTTGTTTTCTCTGTCCATGAAATCTGGCCTGCTTCTGACAGTCTTTGTGCAACAGCATTACAGCCTTTGGGTCATATGGTGCGTTCGATTTGTCCTCGGAACTCGGAAATCCCGACTTCCGAGTAGGAAAAATCAAATAAAACGCCCCGCAAAGTCGGAACTCCCAGTCGGAAACTCGGACGTTTTTCAGAACTCCAACCTCGAAATCCAAGATGGCAGCGCCCTCGAAAACTGCTGATTAGGTAGCTCTCAACGAACACATACGACTAATAAACAAAACTTTTAGTTTGTTCAAATTAGAGATGCAAGCGCTACATGTAACTTTTATTTCAAACACACTCTTATATGTGTGTCTTGTAAAATAAACAGACAAATCGAACGCACCAACAGTCCATCATTCGTGTTTGTTTTTACCTATTTGACCTGATAAAAAAGTAAAAAATAAAATAAAAAAGTTAAACTGAATAGTTGGAATTCCAACTTCTCCGACTACGGAAACCAGAACGCTGTTAACTCGGGTGTGATGTCATTCCTAGTTCCGACTTCCGAGGTAAATCGAACGCACCAATAGTACCACATAAACATGAATAGGTAGACGCTGGAGAGCGTAACAGCGTTGCCGTCATATTGGATGGGTCCCTCACACTTGAACCTACTGGAGTTGCAGGGTGAGCTACTAAGCCTGTTTTTTCTACAGCCTACAGTTGCAACAACCGGCTCACTATTGAAAACAGATCACGTGGGACTTTTCTGACTTTTGTAGCCTCCCTGATGGGATTTTTTATTTTCATTTATTTAGTTTAATTGTGTTTTAATTATCATGCCATACCATGTGTCTGATTTTGTGAAAAAGCTTGATAAAATGTGTTTTTTAGTTGGGTAAACACCTTCCTCAGTAGAAATATATGCACTGGGGGCGAATGGAGACCCATCTAAGTTGGCGGCCGGCCACTACGGCAGCACCCGTCCACGGAGCGTCTACGTCTATGTCTGTGGTCCCTGATCTCTGGAGAACACAGCTACACCATGAGAATATCTTGTAATGATAAGAACAAATATAAGTTGTCTTATTTGTCTGTTCGGTTAAGTGAGGTGAGTTATGAGTGACCTGGAAGTGTTTGTGGGCACACGGAAACGAGAGTTCCGGGGGCAACCGGCGTGCATGTATCTGTTTAAGCTAACAGATTAAAAGAGCGCCGTCTCCTCAAGATATAAAGAGTGTCGTTATTGAAGAACTCACACACACAAAACGCAACATATCTGAAAGTATGTCAGGGCTTATATTGGACCTCCAGTCAGTCCTATGACAAATGAATTGTTACGGTTCTTCTCCCTAGCGTACTGGCGGCAAACGGTGCAGCTCATTTGCGCATATTCTGGTTCATAATGTAGCCACAGTTTGCCACGTTTCATTAAATCTTCTGGTTGCCACTGGTCCTGGTGGTTTTTCTTCCAGTTCCACGAGTTTTCGTTTTGAAGGCTGGCTGACTCTAGTTAAAAATCTCCACATTTCGCCGCTAGTTTTAACACGAAGCTAACCGCTACCTTGATAAACAGTGAATGGGATAGGCGGAAATGACGTATGGT